>MU279343.1:1642267-1827491 GCA_022385695.1 Xylaria arbuscula
TTTTAATTTTTTTAATTACCTTGTTTCCTTTTTTTTTTAAAAATAAATTTAAATTAAAATGTTTTTATAGGGTTTCATTTTTTTAATTTTTTAATTTTTTTAAATTAAATTTTTTTTTTACCCCCCCCCCCCCCCCCCCCTTTTTTTTTTCCTCTCTTCCTTTTTGTTGATTACCAAGAGGTCGTGGTACTCGTATGATATCAAGTTGGTGTGCTCGAGTTTGAAAATAGTCTCATGGAATCATATATGTTATATAAAAAGCCGTTACATTATTAATGATATAATCCTTGGATTAATCCTTAAGAAACTTAACACTGGTAAGAATTGATCCTATATATGGGATTCGATTCACAAGGCTGGAATTAAGTGTTCTTACCAATACAGATAAGTAGGTATGGATGGATGTATGGATAAATGAATATTGGGTATGCGTGATTGGTGAATAGCCATGCCGTATAGGGGACAAGTCAGTGGTAAATGTCTCGCATCTCGCCTCCTCACTTACTTAATGTTTGGCAATATTTCGATACCCATGTGGAGCGTTCTCTACGATGTACCCAACGCTATCATTGGTTCTATTTAATGCCTTCAAACCCAGTACCTACCGACGTAGACATGAGTTGAAGAGACCCCGTCGCCAGAGCTGTTCATGCCACATCACATCACGTCGTACCTTATTGTAACGACAGCCCTTGTAGAATCGCAGAATACTTGGGTATCCGTAATATATATATACTACTGTTGCTATTTTATGCCTGTCTGTTGTAGGGAACTGTGATCGTGTCATTATTATTTACTTAAGCTGTGTATTTAAGTTTTTTTCTATGAGTTGTTATAAAGCATAAGTTTAGTAAAATTAGCTATGCATCGCTATATATAGTGAATACACAGGTGATAGTTACAAATAGAAGAATAGATACCGAATTCAGCTGCCATGGGTGATTTAAAGTATTAGTCAGGGTGTGTAAGGGCTTGAGCACGATATCACAAACTATTTCACCTAAGGAGCGATATTGGACACGATTCATTCATTGGTACACACGGAAACATGAGGTGGACTTGACTGTATTTCTTCGGCCTTATTTAGCATATGGATACATTACGTAGGTATATATGATTCTAGCTTAGTGGCTATGTAGTGACCACTCTTAGATCTTAGCTTTTCGTCAGATTGAGGCTTGGGCCCGGGGAGTCAATTTGAGACTTTTTTTTTGAAAGACCCATGGTGAATACACCATGTCAATTTTTCCATGCTCATTTGCCTTTGGGCTCAGCAGGAAGAGTTTGTGATACCGCAGTTTAAGTACTGAGCTTCTGATATCTGAGTTGTCGGGATATGTCTGGCACTTCCTTGCGCGTGTCTGATCATATCTATCGCCGTGGGTTATTTGACGGCTAAGACGCCAGTAAATTGTCCCGGCAAAGTTTCCTATATCTAGTAGAGAAACATATTCGTGGACTGGGGATACTATAATAGTATCCGTATCGCCATGCACGCGGTCGTCAGATTGTTAGAGCCTGATAATGATCATAATGACAAGGCCCTCATTTCGCCTGCTCCTCTTTATCTTCAGGAACCTCCTCACCAGCTTCGATAGCTGCTTGCTTTTTCCTCTCCTGCCTGGCTTTTTTCTTCTCCAGTAACTTTTTCAGCGTCTTGGCCGTGTTGAAGACACCATTAGTCCCCGAGCCGCAAGCCGCGCAACTGGGATCCTTCCTATACCGCTGCAATGCGCAGGGTAGGCAGAAGTAGTGCCCGCATCTCGTGATGATGGGTTCCTTATAGGGACCCTTGCATATGATGCACGCGAAGGGTATCTTCTCGAGCAGAGCCTCATCGGCATCGTCGATATCGTCACCCTTGCCAGCATCCCGGTTCGCGCTGGCGACGACCTTCCCCCCGATGTTTTTCTTTCCTTTCGTCACGTCCTCCCACTCTTTGTCTAGCTGCCACCCTTGCCTGTAGTCCTCGCGGATATGCCCGAACTTGCAGTTGTCCCCGAAGCCGCAGAACCCCGTCTTCTTGTAGTCCTTGCAGACGTCCGGGGCGAAGTCCATCGTCGTGATCGTGCGGATGTTGGTCGCGGCTTTCATGGGGCCGACTTTGCGGTCCGGTGCGTTCGGGTTCTTCTGCACGAATGTGGTCTTGTTCGCCAGGCCTCTGTATGTCCCGTCGGCGCCGGCATTCTCGCCACCGCCACCGGCTGAAGACTTGGGGAGCGGCCTGGTTTTGCCGAGGAGATTTGCGTCTTCGTCGTACCAGTTCGACTGCTTCGTGGCGTCGTTTGTGGTCGTGATGGGCACGCTGCGATCGGCCTCGAATACGACGGCTGCGTGTTCGCCGGGCGCCGAGGATGTCTTGTTCCTTGAGGATGCCGTAACGACGGCGGCATTCTTCTTCCGCCGCTTCACGCGCTGGCCGGCTTCGTCTTCTGATGATGTGTAGTCCGAGTCGCCGTCGCTGTCGGAGGCTGGTGGCGGCGTCGCTGGTCGCTTTCGGATATTCGCCTTGCCTTTTGCGCCTCGTTTCTTGAATATCGCGACGGGTGCGACAGGCGCCGTGACAGCTTCTTCGTCGGCCATGTTACTCGAAGTAGTCTGTCTCTAATACTCGTTCAATTTTGGAACGGCTGTAGAAGTTGTTTTTCTTTTCGATTTGTTTTTTTGACGAAGTACGAGTTGAGATGACAGCTTTCGCTGCTTACGATGTGTAGAAATTCCGATAAATTGGAAAGGTTTGGTTCAAGACTTGAAGTTGATCAGCATGGTTTACCTTATAAAATGCCGGGTAGGTAAGTAGCGTAGCCGAGCGACGCCACTGTATGCTTCCAGAACATTTGGCGCAATGTCTGGACACTGATAACGATAAGTATAGACAAGCAAGTCTTATCAGCAGACAGTTCATAAACTGTGTATTACTTCATCGGTCTTACCGCTGGTTCAGCTGAGGGACGCCGAGCTGGCGGTACATGACGCTATCTTTACAGTGACAGTTCATTCAGGAAGCACTGTATGAGCCAGTGCACACTGGCCATACCTAGCCTAGTTAGTATTAGTGTGCTAGGGATGGAAGAGATGACCAATGACATGCCCAAAACAAGGAGTCCCTTGTCTTCAAGCTGTGCTAGCGGGGACGGCCTGCATCCCTAAAATTAGCTGTCCCATGCGTCGGGACGTGCCTGAATTATCAGCCAATGAATTACGCGCTCTATGTTTTGGTGAGACAGGTGCTTGACTCACTCAATGTCAACAAAGTAAATACCTTAGGTAGTTAGTTGTCTTTGCAAAGGAAAAAAAAAATGATCAAAAATAAAAACAAAAAACAAAGACAAAACAGCTTCTAGTACAACAGGAAACGGCACGGTAAGTATACTACGTGTATATATGCATGAGTAAGGGGGCTCCTATGCTTTTCGAGGAGCAGTGGAACCAGTGACGATGGAGATTCAGCAGGAACACGGTGGTTGAGGGAGGCGGTAAGGCTCAGATGGTTATGGCTTGACTGCCTGCATGCATTAGTATCGTGGACGTTGCAGGTAACTCCCAGGGCGTGACTGGCCAGTAACAACCGTGTGGCCTTCACGAGTAGTGATGCATATGGATTAATCTCTTTATACATGACGGAGAATGGAGGAATCAACGACCTTGAAACTCTTTTCATGGTTTTGTCTATGGTACACAGATAACCCCCCCATGCTCTTCTGTCCATGCCAACCATGTCAAGATCCACCGTGTGAAGGCTCAAGCTGTCCAGGCTAGGACAGGTCGTAATAATAGTCTGGGACCTACTGTGCATTGTGCATTGTGAGTAAGACTTGATAATATTAAGCTGGAAGCGCGAGCCACATATTCGGTTTGGCCGTCTTTTCTTCTTTACTGTTGAGGGCCGTTCCTCGACATCATCGTCACTGACCTCTCCTTCTACCTTTCCTCTTCTCTTTCCCACCCCCTCCTCTCCTCCTTTGCCACCTCCATCCCTCCCTCCATCCTTTTCCCGCACTTGCACAAGGCGCTGTGTGTGGCCGTTCCGCCTTGATGAGACAAGACAATTAATATCGTCTGGAAACGTCAAGAACCCGGCGGCCCGTCCGTCCTTGTGGCCCGATCGTTTCCTCTCCCGCCCATTGTTAATTCTGTGTATATGCGGTTCGCACCGATATCATAGTGCATGTTTCTACAGTCATTCGTTCCATAAACTTATCTGGCTTTGCTGCTTCTTGAATCCCAGCCGCTCACTTGTCCTTTATATTACTGTCGCTCCCTCTATTGTTAATTGTTTAGTACATATTGTTTTATTATCGCTACTATCGCTGTTATCTCTCTTCACCACCACCTGCCACTGAACAAAGACCCAACCGATACACATCGATCCTCAACATTTCCTACGTCCATGTACCTATAAGTGAATGAATAAACGAACGAACGAATAAACAAACCAACGACCCATCGAGCCAACCCCGAATAAAACAAAAACATCTTGCCGAAACTCTCGCGGCTTTAATAGTCCCAAACTACTTGTTTAATACTTTCTTTTCCTTAAACATTGTGTCGGCTGACACGGGGCTGGACGGCTATCTGAGACAGAGTCGGATGAGATATCCGTGTCCCATGCCCGCCGCCGCTCAACATTTTACGCACGGAGGTAATGAACGCCCCAGAATGCGCTTGCGGGCGCGCACTTCTCACCCAAAATAAAGTTGCGTATTAATGTGTTTATATTGTCTTGCATAGAACTATTCTGGCGTTGTACGCATACACCTCACATCATTGTTTTGAATACGCCTGTGCGGCTGCTAAGCGCATTGACGGTTACTCCTATTGTGCATTGAGTTGTACATGAGTTGGAGCTGTCTTCGGGTATCAACAACTCGCCTCAACCCTGTCCTCCTCTTCCTTCCTGCAGGAAAGCCGTTTCGCAACATCCGTCTATTGTGTTCATCCTATTCTTTTTGATCGCCTGATCGACAACTTGGGTTTTCTCCCTTGCGCGCGCTTATGCCAGGTCGACTGCAAGCCACACCAAGACCAGCTCTCAGGTACATCTCGAAGATAGAACTGGAGTCGTGAAACGACCTAAACTAGTACTTCTACCACTGCCTAAACACGCTAATTTGGAGACTGTATTCACCCACCATCTCTCTGCCTAAGTACATACCCAGGCCAGCTTACCTCTGTGCTTTAGCTGCCCATAGTAGTGCCCGCTACCAGTCCAGGTACGATCGATCCACCCGGGAGGCTTGTATTATTAGTACCTACCTACCTACCTACCTATAGGTATTGTATGCCTACTGTAACCTGGCCTGCCCGCGTTCAACATTCCTCGACGTAAAAAACAACAGTCGCGATCCTTTCATCCACCCCTGCAACCAATCATTTCCCGGCCGGGAAGTGGTCGTCTTTGGTCGCAGTTTTGGGGAACAGGACTGGGTTTGCACGCGCCCGTACTGTAGCGACTGCCGACTTTTTATTACCTATCTCTCTTTTAAAGATTTTCGCCGGCAACACCATCAACACACGATTGGCTGCCTAGACCAGACCCGCGGCTGTTTTAGCCGTTTCGCATCGTATCGATCGGTGCTTGGTCTTTTCGTCTGCTCTGCATCTGCATCTGCATTTGCGTCTGTGTGTGCCAACACTGCCAGCGCTGCCAAGTCAGCCCAGTCAGCCGAGTGAGCACGTCACATCGGTCGTTCTCAACAACGGGCTAAGCCGAGACGATTGGACAGCGTTGGACGGATCGGACCTGGCTGGAACACCACTTCCTTCCTTTTGGCTTTGTTGCCGTGGAACCCGTTGCTCGAGTTCCTTCCACTCCCTGTTGAAAGGCGCCTGCTGCCGCCATCGCCTGCGAACCCGTACACGTGCTCCTTCAGCATCGTCCCGATCTTTCCTACCTCCCCGACCGACTGAGCACTGAATGCCACGTCTTTAGTCTAGGGCGACTGCCGCGCTCCTTGGTCTTGTCCACTGCGAGACGCGACCATGGCCGCAACGCCGCCTCTTTCCGACAAGTCGTCGGCCGTGGCGCCAGCGTCTGCTGCTGTCATCGACGTCCAAGATAGCGATCCCTTTCGCTCCGCTGGCCCAACCCACCACCGCTTCTCCACCTTCAATGCCCAGTTATTCGCCCTCGGCCCCAATGCTTCGCCAGCCCAGGCAAAGCGTGCCCTGGAGGCCCATCTAGCCGAGACGGACCGGAGGATGGAGGAAGCGGGCAAGCTCGGCACCGCACTCGTCCAGCAGCGCAGTGAGCTGACTGAGCGGCTAAGGGAGGTCGAGAAGCTGCAGGCTGAGGATGAATTGTCCGACGACTTGCGCCAGAAGCTGACCGAGATTGAGAAGGATTACAACGAGGTGGCCAGAGAAAGTGCTCGGGCTTTTTTACCCAAGTCGCGCGTCCCTAGCAATGAGGCGGTCGTGGGTTCTCCCTTCGTGCCCGAGGGCAAAGGTGGCAAGGTAAGTTTCAAAGGACGTGAACTATGTATCTATGTATACACCTGTATTAACCTGCTTTCCGGCAGCGCTCCGTCAGCCCCTCCAAATTCGAAGCCCAGGCTACCGCGTCACCAACGAAGCTTAATGTGCCCAATCGCAAGATCCGAAACCAGCCTTCCAATCGCATCCATGACATTGAGTTTGCGGCTGAGATTAGCACTTCACTAATCGCCCAAGTCCGTAACCTGCAAGGTCTGCTTGCAGAAAAAGATGAGGAGCTAAAGGAAACTCGGTCCGAAAACTCAAAATGGCAATATGAGGTGGAGGCAATTACGCAACGGCTCAAGTCTCTCGATGACAGTGAACATCGCTACAAGGATGAAAACTGGAATCTCGAAACACAACTACACGAACTTATGGCGAAGGAGAGGGAAGCAGCAGACCGCGAGAAGAAGCTGACACAGACCCTCAATATGCTTCAATCGGAGAAAAATGCAAGCCAGCGGGAGCTGGACGAGATTAAGTTGAGCCATGCAAAGCTCGCCGAAGAACATGCGGCGGCCGTCAAGCACCACGATATCGAACTGGGCACTGCAAAGCGCTCCATGGTCATGGCCGAGTCGGAGAGAGCTGCTATGCAAAGAAAGATCGAAGATTTAACTGGCCAGAATACGGAGCTCGCCAAGGCAATGTCGGTTTCTATCCGTGCTAAAAAATCAGAGCGCGAATCTATTGTAGGCATGAGCGACGAGGACTTCCAGACTGCACACGACAATACGACCCCTGAACAATCTCCTCCGGCTTCCCCAGTCAAGGGCACTCCGCGACATTCTATGCTGGAGTCTGAGACGTTGAAGACGTCCCTGGCTCATGCTCAACGCCTCATTCAAAGCTTACGAACAAACATTCATCGGGAGAAAACTGACAAGATGGAGAGTAAGAGACTCCTCCAAGAAGCTCGTGATGAAATCGAAAAACTTCGCAGTGATCCTACAGCCTCAAATAGGCGTGCTCGAAAAACCGACTCCAGGGAATTCAAGAAACCCCCACGACTTCTAGGTGGCTTACGCAGTGCACGTAGTGAGATATTTGTCGATGATCCCAGCTGGGAGGATACGCCTGATGTGCTTCCTCATCCTCGCTCATCGCCTATTTCTCGCGAGACGACTATGCTATTCGACCCAGTTCCCGAACATACCGACCATTTTGAGACCGCTAACGAGACCAGCGATGCAGCATTCGAAACTGCGAATGAGAATGCCACAGAGACCGACGATTTCCATACGGGCGCTGAGGAGTTTTCAAGCGACGATGTCGAAACCGAGACCGAGAGCCCTCTCAAGCGTCGAACTTTAGCAGGGAGACCGCCGAATCTGTTTGGGCTGCAGCGGAATAAATCGATTGACAGCACTGCCTCGACTGAAGACGAAGACTTCCCCTATGAGGATGTTAAAACGCCCACCCATCTGCCTCCGCTTCACGCCAAGTTCCCTCTTCGCGTCAGCCGGGGCGCCTTCCGCCGGTCTAGACATGCCAGTGAGGAGCCAACACTGCAGAGCAGCCCAGCAAGCTTTGCAACTAGTAGCAACATGGGTACTCCTCAACAGCATGCGCAAAGCTTAGCTGCCGAATTGGGTGACTTTGATGGAAGCGATAACGAGTCCAATATGTCGGCAACACCTAGTAAGAGATCGATTAGAGGTCGAGCTATGACTCCGCCCCCAGCTCTGCCGCCACTGCCCAGAGTTATCATGGTTGACAGCGGCATGATGACGGAGCCTTTGTATGAATCTTCTACAGTTGTCAAAGGTGTCAACGGCGCCGGTCGACCTATATCCATGAACACAGTTGTGAGCCGATTCTCTATGGGCTCTGATTACAGTGATTCTGTCACTCATGATCTTCACGAGAAGCTGGCTGAATTCCCAACGCCACCAACGACGTCGCCTCGAAAGGATACCACTTTCTCGCCTTCACTCGTATTCTCGACAATGCACTCTCATGATGTCGAGCCTCTTCCGGAACCTGATACGCATGGAGCCGAGATGGCTGCTCTTCGCGTACAGCATGCCGAACAACTGAAAACTCTGACCGCTGACAATGCCTCCGCCCATGTTACCGCTATTGAGATTCTAAAATCGCAACACGACGATGAACTCACCGCAGCTAAAGAAGCCCATGCTCAAGAACTCGAATCTCTCCGCTCACACCATACAGATGCTACGAATGACGTAGTGGCTGCTGCTCAAGCGGCTCATGCTCACGAAATCGAGTCCATCAAATCGAGCCATGCTGATCAAATCAACGAGGCTGCTGCTCATGCCCGAACCTCCCATGAGCAGGAGCTTGAAAGCTTGAGGACCCTCCATTCTCAGCAGTCAGCCCAAAAGAAATCCGAAAACCAGGCTGCACACGATTCTGCTTTGGCAGCTCTAAAGTCTTCTCATGCCGAGGAACTGTCCAGAAGAGAATCCGAAAGTGCAGCTGCTGTGGAAGCTTTGAAGTCTGCCCATGCCGAAGAGCTGTCTCGAAAAGAGTCCGAGCTCAAAGCGGCGGCCACTGCTGAGTTGGAAGCGGTTAAACTTAATCACGCCCAGGAATTGTCTAAATTCAAAGCTGAGACGGAAGCACTCCATGCCACTGAACTGGCTGCGTTGGCTGCAAACCATACTACCACAACCGATGCTGCGAAGAAAGAGCTGTCTGGAGCTCACGCTCGAGAATTGGAAGACCTCAAATCTAGCTATGCTGATCAGACTGATCAAATTAAACAGTCAATGGACTCTGCCCACTCAGAACAATTGGAGAACCTGAAAACATCACATCTCCAACACATCGACGACATGAAAGCTTCCATTCATGCCACTCACACCGAAGAACTTGAGTCACTACAAACTACTCATGCTCAGCATATACTAGACGCTAAGAACGAGATCGATACTGCTTATGCCGCTGCTATTTCTTCACTCACTGACTCGCACAATAAGCAATTGGATGACACCAAACGCAGCCTGGAAGAATTGCATTCCCAAGAATTAGAGTCTTTGAAGGACGCTCATTCTCAAAATTTGGAGTCCTTGAATACCGCCCACAATAGCCAGATCAATG
Organism: Xylaria arbuscula; assembly: GCA_022385695.1. NCBI lineage: Eukaryota > Fungi > Ascomycota > Sordariomycetes > Xylariales > Xylariaceae > Xylaria > Xylaria arbuscula. Next base: position 1,651,811 of record MU279343.1, read on the forward strand.
ATCTTAGTAAAGAAAAGGATGCTACACATGCTGCAGCTGTAGGCGTTCTCGTCGAGTCCCAGAATAAGCGAATAAGTGAACTTCAAGAGAATATAAGTGCTATCCATGCCGAAGAGCTAGAACGACTCAAAGCGTCTCACCACGAAAAACTGGAAGAGTTTGGAAATGAAAAGGATGCTGCTCATGCCGTGGCGCTTGGTGCAATCGTGGGAACGCATGCTAAGCAACTGGAAAGCCAAAAAGCTGATAATGAGGCCTCCATGTCCAGAGAAATAATCGCACTCAAAGCTGTGCATGCGCAAGAGATTGAGGCACTAAACAGCCAATATGCTGCTGCTCATGCCAAGGAATTGGATGGTTTCAAGGCTGCTCTAGAGAAACAAATCGATTCTTCGAAAGCCGAAGGCAATGCAGCTCACACTCAACAAATCGAGGCCTTGGATGCTGCACACACTGAAATTATCGCGGCTCATAAGCGTGACGCCGATATTGCCCAGATTCAGGCACTGGAGGCTTTAAGGTCGTCACATGAACGACAGATTGACACACTCAAGAGCGAACATGCATCAGCTAGGGCTAGTGGATTGGAGTTGGTCGCTTCCAAACATCTCGAAGAGCTGAACACTCTGAAGAATGGAAACGCGGCCTCTAGAACCGAAGAACTGGACGTCTTGACGAATAAGCATCTCAGTGAGCTGAAGAGTTTGAAGGATGAACATGAAACCTTCAAGTCACAGCATCTAGAAGAACTTCGCATTGCGCATCTGGCAGAATTGGAGGCTCTTCGCCAGGATCTTGAGACTGCCCATCTTAATGCCCGTGATACTATCCGCCAAGAGCTTGGTGTCGCTCATGCTGCGACCATTGAGTCAATAAGTGCTAAACATACAGAAGACCTGGAAGCTCTTGGAGAAGAGCTTGAAGCTGGCCGTGAATCTCTCCGCAGTGAGATGGATGCCAATCATGCTACGGCTATTGAGTCACTGAATGCTATACATGCAGAGGATCTGGAGACTCTTAGGCAAGAGCTTGAGACTTCTCATCTCAATGACCGCGGTGAAAACGATGCCACTCATGTGAAGGCTATCGAGGCATTGACTGTCAAGCATGCGGCGGACTTGGAGGCGCTTGAAGCTACTCATCTTAGTAGCCGTGAGGCTCTCCGCCAAGAAATCGGCGCTACTCACTCCAAGGCCATCGAGTCATTGGGGGTTAAACATGCAAAAGACCTGGAGGCTCTTTGCCAAGAGCTTGAAGCTACTCATATGAATGGTCGTGAAGCTCTGCGCCTGGAGATGGATGCTACTCACGCCAAAGCTGTGGAGTCAGTTAATGCTAAAAATACAGCAGACCTGGAGGCTCTCAAGAGTGGACACGAAACTACGGTGGCCCAGCGACTTCAAGAGTTGGCAGATAACTCTTCGCAAAGAATAGCCGATCTTCACCAAGAACACGAAAAGACGAAATCCGAGGAGATTGCGGCGTTGAGCGCTAACCATGCACAAATTCTCGATGCATTGAAAGGTAGCCACGAAGCTGACCTAGCACAGAAAATACAAAGGGCTATTGAATCTCATTCACTTGAGTTAGAGGAGCTACGGCAACAGAGCGAATCAGACCGATCTCGTGAGCTTTCTGAGATAACCGCGAAGCATTACAGTGACTTGGAGACGACGAAAAGCGAGCTCGAATTAGTACGCCAGCGAGAACTTGCCGACCTCGAATCTGCTCATGCTACTGCGTTGACATCCTTGCGCGCCGAACACCAGGCCGTCATAGAACAAGGATTAAAGAACTTGGAGGTGCAACATTTAGAAGCCCTGAATGCTGCTAAGAATGAGGGAGACGCTAGCCAATCCGAAGTTCTTGAAGCCCTTAAGATTGGACATTCTCAACAGTTAGATCAGCTTAAGGCGGAGAGTGACGCTACGCTTGCTCGTGAGCTGGATACGCTCAAGACTCAGCATGCGCAGATACTTCACTCGCAAGCCGAAGAGAGCAATGCCAGGCATCTTCAACATTTAGACGCGCTCCGGACTGAGCACGCTCGGTCGACTGAGGCTGCTCTCATTCAACGGGATGGGGTGCTTGTTGCTCACCACAAGCACATTCTTGAAGCTGAGATTTACAACCTTCGTGCTGCCCACGCCGCGGAGCTCGAGGCTCTCCGCACTAGATTGACTATAGTTCAACCTGCTTTGGGGTACTCTTCAATAAGCTCAGTCCAAACGGAGCCAACGGAGCTACCTGAAATCAAGAGCCCTAGGCGGGATGCCTTCATCATTCCACGGGACGGTGAACCAGCGACGCCACACTCGCGGCCAAACGGCGGACTTGATAAGCAATCCAAAGATAGGGGAACACCGATAATTGCTGAGGATGACACGCGTCAGTCACCGAGTGCTGTCAAGCCCGAAACACCAGATTCAGAACGGCCGTTCAAAGAGATCACAACTAATACTGATGCTCGATCGTCACGGAAGCTAGCCACGAGCACTTCTCACCAAGGCTCTCAAACACTGCTGACGGCAGAGGGTCTTGAGTTGTTAATGAAGAACCAGCATCAACAGGGTGAAGGAGTCGACACTTCGTTTGACGACGCTACAGCTGCAACTCCTTCGACGGTGCGCGTCAGACGCTCATCTACCGATAGCACGGGCAGCGTGGTACGCGCAAAGCACCGCGTTCCTGAGTCTGGCAATATCGCTATTTCTGAACCTTATCCCCCTCGCCGACCTGGAAGTTCTGCCAGCGTTCGTAGCTCTGCACAAAATAGGCCACCATTACCTCAGAACCATCGCGAAGTCATCGAGGCTGCGCGGTCTCACTCGTCGCACGGTACTAAAGGCAACATGGGACCCCCATTGTTGCCCGCATCTGCGTACCGCCCTTCATCTTCTCGTCCACAAACTCCGAATAACAGACCACCTGTGTCACCATCCTCCGTTGTCAAGGGGACAACTACACCTCGTGCTGGTAAGACCCCAGGATATGCAGATGTCCAGTCTCCAACTCGGATGCCCATGCGCAGCAGACAGTCGTCTATATCCTCATTTGCATCGGAGATCGACAACCGATTCAACATTCACAATGCAATGGGCATGGACCCGTCAGGCTTTGGTCCTAGCACCGATCCTCGCATGATTCAGGCTGTCACTCAAACAATGATTGGTGAGTATCTATGGAAGTATACCAGGAAGACTGGGCGTGGGGAAATGTCCGAAAACCGACACAGGCGATTCTTTTGGGTGCATCCATATACCCGGGCTCTCTACTGGAGCGACAGCGATCCAGCTGGCGGCAGCCGCGGTGAAATGAAAGCCAAGAGTGTACCGATTGAAGCTGTTCGGGTGGTAGCAGACGATAATCCTATGCCTCCTGGACTTCATCGCAAGAGTCTCGTTGTCATTGCTCCTGGTCGCACTATCAAATTCACCTGCACAACCGGTCAACGACACGAGACATGGTTTAATGCTTTATCGTACCTTTTGCTGCGCTCAGGCAGTGAAAGTAAGCAGGATGTTGAAGAAGTTGCTGGCAACATCACGCAAGAGGATTTAGATGAATTCAACCCCCCTATCCACCGCCGACCCGCAAACGGTCAAAGACCTCGCCCGCCGCCGTCTCTTTCTTCATACAATTCAAGGACAACTCGAAATGAGTCGCCAAACCTAGATACGATGAGTATTCCAACCTTAACGCCTACTCATGAAAAAGGAGCTGCTCGTACTGGTACCTTTGGTAGACTAAGCGGCTACTGGAAGGCTGGCAGTCTAAGCCGTGGTACCACCTTTAGCAGCTTGAGAAGTCGCAGCTACCAGCCTTACGATAATGCTATCTACGAAGCCAGTGAGGTACCCGATAGCGCAGAAGACTTAAGGCAAATCATCGAGCAACAGGATAGGGAATCCGATAGGCTCGAGAATGTGAGAGCTTGCTGCGACGGTAAGTAGACCAAATATGCAATTATGCAATTACGTTTACACTTTTACTAATATCACGCAGGAAAACATGATGTTGGTACACTGTCTCACACTTCAAAACGCGGCCGTCTTCCAAATTTTCAGACGCATTCACACCCCGGGCCGTCATCGGGCACCACCCAAATAGCCACGGGCTCCACGCGGTCCCGTGCATAATCCACCCGTTTTATCTGTGTATAGGATAACGGGATTAGATGCGCCATTTCATAAGTCGTCAATCGTTCAATAATTACATTACATCTAACCACATTGAGATTACGAAGACCCGGATTGGGATCTCACGAAGCCTACGATCTTTTTTTTCCCCTTTCCTTTCTCCGTATGTTTTCTTAATTCACCTATCACTGCGGAACTCACACTTGTTCCTGGGGTCCGAAACCTTGGTTGGACTTTACTTCCATGGTTAACCTACCTACCATTCCACTAAAACAACCGCCTAAAACAAAACACCCTGAACCGCTTCTTCTGTCTGTTCATTATTCATTCCCGGGCGAGGGAGGGTTATGGGCTTGCGACTAACGCTTGGGCACTGTACACCAATCATTTGGTCATCAGGGGGAGATGGAAAGAGCGTAATGGGACCCGCTTATGGAGGGAAAAAGAAGTTATCACTTCTTCTCCCTTCCCCCCTTCTCTCTTTTCGGTTATTGTCAGATTAGTGTTGGCGGTGTTGATGATAAAAATGGTTCCTTTGCCTTGCCTTGCATTATTGTTTGGTTTCGGTTCTCTTGTGTGGTGGCTCCTTTCCTTCCTGCCTTACCTCCTATTTGTTCATCCTTCTATCCATTCATGAGAATGGAGTAGTCGACTTGAGTGGGTGGGCATTATCTGTTCGTACCGGGTTTGTCGCTTCGGCTTGATAAGTAAGGCTTGATTGGGCTTGGTAGGACTGGGGCTTGGGCAGACAGACAGATAGGTAGAACGTGGAATATGATAATTTTATATCTTATATCTCATTTTGTTGAGCTCTTGCACTGGAGTGAACTAAACTGAACTATTGGACTGGTGTAGAATGTGTGTGTTTGGTGTTCATCTGTTGTTTTCTGTTGTCAGATGTGTCAACACATATCTTTACAGGCGTAGATATATATAATACAAGTGTGAGATTCGCTGGCGCTATACATGAAGGCGGCATTTGGACTGATGGTGTTGGAAGTAAGTAAGTAAGTGATGAGTAGTATTTTGCTTCTGAGTAGGTAGGTATATGTTCTGGGGATATTGATATGGGATTGTTGATACGAGGATGTAGATGGATGGGGTACGAAGCCCGGTCGTAGGTAGATAGAGAGCTACGGCTATTATTACGATAAGTATGATGGTAATGATGACGAGGATTGATAACGGTTATGGTATTTGATTATGCGTGGACCTTGACGAGTTCATGGACTTGTTTTTGTATCAACTCTGTGACTCCTCTGTGTGGTTTTGTGGCTTTTTTTATTTGAGTTTAGTTTAAAAGCAGCAGTAGATCTTGTGGTCGTACAAAGGAAAGCAAGCGGAGAGCTAGCTAAATACGTATCAGTTTTATCTAGTCGCTTATATATATTATTTCACCTACTTTTACCCATATACTTCCTATATCCGTGTTATTATTTCTCCCTATTACTCCCTGTATATTTACTCAATCGATGTAGTCCAGGAGGTAGGTAGTTGTTAATGCGGATTACTGAGCGCTAGATTTTTAGCTGCGTATTCTTTATAGACTAAGTCCTCGTTGTGGTCATATACAGTTCAAATAGCTGGGTGATAATATTCTAGACGAAACGGTTAGTGAATCTTGGAATGTATTTAGTTTTCTGTTATCTATACACACTATATTATAAGCACAATATGATGTATAGCTTAAGAGAGATCTTGTCTAAAGGAGTTAGGGTTTGTTGGGGTTGAGTTTAGAAGGAATCACGCACGCACGTAGGCATATGATCGAATTAGGCGCTTTTACGAACAGAAAACAAAACAAATTAAAATAAAAGAGGAAAAAGGAAAAGGGGGAAGTTGACGAGGACAGCGTCGCACTTCTGGCGCTTCTGCCGGACGATCTTGTGGCACCGCCTTGGAACTGGAACTGGAAGTGGGCGATGACGACAATGTCTTCGACGGTGTTAGAGTTCGTAGGGTAAGCTGTATTAGGGGTTAGTTAGGTTTGCACCTAAGATTTGGAGAATTGTTCTAGTATGTCTATGTGCGGACAATTGTCTTTCCCGTTTCCTACAATAAAAGCCTGACAAGGCGATTGATGACTAGTTAACTAATAAATGAGCACTAAAAATAAGGTAGCCTCGATATAGCCCTTACTCTAAGAGACGAGCTACCGCCTCACTTCCTCGGATAATTATTACTTGGAGAACTCAAAGCTTGGCGATGTGCTTGAACGCACACTGTATTGAATAATGAAGCTTGATAATGCAGCCCAGTGGTGATGCTTTAATGTTCTTCCGTAATAGTCTCCTATCCGTTAGCTATTATGTGACTAATGCACCCCCAAGCCAACCATCTCCCTACACTCTACTTCTGTATGTTTTTATTACCGTAGTTTTTGTTTAGGCTGGGTATGTAGCTGGGTGGCCATCTAGCTGGACTAGTAAACTCTCGACGAAAATCTTGGAGGTGCCTCCTAATTGTAGTTAATGTCAGTGTGTCATGATGGTTCTTGGTTGGTGTTGTCTAGTCCAAGCTGTACTGGCTATCTCAAATCCACCACAGTAACTCTCATATAAGCTGTCTATGCTACTGGTCACGGGCTTGAGAACCGTACATATAGGCAACGTAAGACCTCAATTTGGCAAGACGTGTATGTACGTATATGTATTTGCCTTTCGAGAATCTGCAGGAAAGCATACACTACAGCGGCAAAGCTACTTTTTGTACGGACTTATTTACCTAGGAATTATCTAACCTCAATGATCCTATCTCTTTCCTTTTCGGAATCCAGTATCTGACTTATCAGGGTATTACAGTTTGGACTATTGTTGTGGCTTGCAGTAGCTCTTATTTGATTTAGAGAGAGTTGCAGCTATCTAAGTTCTTCCCCGGATTAGATGGCTTCTTTTTTTCTTCTTCTCTTCACTCTCCTCAGGCTTCTGCTTCTCCAAGATGCGCGATGTTCTCTAGCCATAGCGTCGACAAGTGGTAGTAGTGTAAGGCGATAAAGCGCTAGCTTCCTTACTGTAGACTAAAATAGTGCAGATGGGCAACGCAAGGATGCCAGGACCATGAGTTCCGGCCAGTCAAGGCGTTCCAGATATCTGGTTCCTAATCTAACCATATCTGGGAATTCTTTTCTCTCTGTGCTAGCGACCGTTTGTGTCATTTGCACTACGGCAATATGTTTTGCAGAACAAGTTCGCCCGATCTGACATGGGTCTGCTGAATTTAGCTTAGTTTTTGGCTTAGACCTTACTTGCCTGGACGAAGGATCGACACTATTGTTGGTGAGCGCCTGGACTTAATTGTCGCCTGGTCAGGAGCGCTCCAATTACAGTTGTTCGAAGTTGTCATAGTATGTTCTGCGGGCTTTTCTTACACTTGGTGACTCAGTCTTGAGAAGTTGGAGAAAGACGTTACTAGCTGAACACTGTTTGTGCGTTAAATCTTTCATACGAATGCCTTTTGAATTATTTATCGCTATAGGGTGTCTTAAGTAAAAATATCGTAAAGAATAGATTCGGATCCTAGTGGCGCTCGCATGTGTGTGTGTAGCTTGCCTGTATCCCTAGTTCGGCTGGGGGGGCTTTATAGTGTTGTTCGCAGGTGAGTGTTTCGTTTCACCAGCAGACATAGGTATCTCTCTTGAAGTAGGTGAAACTGGACAAAACCCCTATGATATGTTATTCTTGGTAACTGTGCCGTGTAAGCCTACGTTTTACACTACCTAGAGTATCTTGGTATCTATTGGGTCTAGTTGTATGCATATCAACGCGATTTGTTGTCCGAGATGCCGCAAGTGAGAGGGTAAGGGGTAAGGAAAATGTTAACCACTGATTTCGTAACAGCTCCAAGTTTGTGGACCACCCTAATTTGAGGTTATGGAGAAGCGTTACATTGGATAGGCAGATCATTTACCAGCAGTATGGCAGAGGCATTTCCGGGGAAACCATGTACTAGCCCTGCATCAACAATCGCATGGTGGAAGACTGATGATCCCTCTGTGGCCAGTTGAGAGGTAGGCGAGCAATCGAAATATTGAGTATATATATGGGAAATAGCATATGATACTGGTTAGGGGACTCATAAAATTATAGCTTAACCACCTTCCTTACGTCTTCCTACAGTTGATAGAATATACATCAGCAAATAAGTGGAGCGTTGAAACTGTGAGCAAGCCTGAGCGATGCTCACAGATATTTATTACGTGACCGAAATCCCTTGTGAAGTCGATCTCAGGGACTTGCGAAACAGTAGGTGCGCTAGTTATCTCACATCTTCGCGTCTCCCCAATGAGTATATACCTTCTTGAGCTGAAAACTAAAGAGAAGAAAGGCTCGTACTGCAATCTCGGGGTTTTCATGTCTAAGAAACACCGAGAAAGGTTACCACTAGTCAAGTTTGCGCTCGGCTCCGGACTATAGCGAGCTGCTCATGACTAGCCTCTGAGGCCAACCTAGACTAGGGGAATGGCATATCTGAACCCCGGGATTTACCTTGCACAAAATAGTTGATTCATGAAAAGATCTAGCTGTATTACGGAATCCCCAAAATCCCAATCTCTTCTCAGCTTGGCAGTAGTATACATTAAAGATGATGCGCCACCCGCCTTGAGGGCTAGATATCAGCGTAGGAGGACTCGTGCCGATTCGCACACACCTTGCCGCTGTTAAACGCCTGCTTGTTGTTTTTGAAGATATTAGGATGTGAGGATCTACCAATCAGTACTTATACCCTGCCGACAGTCATCGTCGCCGAGGCTTCTAAGATGACAAGCGCAGAAACGGCCGACCAGGTCAATTACGCCACGACGGCGTTGACATTGCTCATTCTGACGACACGGATAGCCCTCTCGCTATGGCGCCGAGAAAGCATCGATACGAGTTTCGCTTTTGTTGTCACCTCTATCGCTGTAGTCGTCGCAAGAATAATCGCCAATGTATACTATTTGAAGTACGGAAATGCATCTGACGTTATAAAGCACGCCGGTTATTTCGAGGAGGAAAACTTGGACCAGGTCAGGACCGGATCGATACTCGTTCTAGTGGCTAGGGCACTCATAACGATTATATTATGGCTACAAATCTGCATCCTGCTGATCTTTTACTCTCGAATCACCCGTGGCGTCAACTGGGTTGCAAAGATCGTAAAAATTACATGGGTTCTGGTCGCTGCCACCTTCATTGCCATTATTCTCGTCACGTTCCTCGAGTGTCGACCTATCAGCCTGTATTGGCAGGTCACGCCTGACCCTGGACAATGTGTGCACGCGTATGGGCAGCTCCTCGCCCAGACAATAAGCAACATCGTCCTCGACATACTGCTCATAATTAGTGCATATCCAATCGTTATGCTTAAAAAACGGACTGCTGCGGAATACATCACATTGTATACGCTCTTCGCTCTTGGTACTTTCTGCATCATCATTAGTATCATCCGACTCGTTTCCGTACGCGATAGTGACTCGGCACAGACAACAAGGAGTCTGTGGGCATCGGTGCAGATGCTAGTGTCGACATTTGTCGCGAACGCGCCACATGTCTACGGATCAATTCGTGCTCTCCGGATCAAAAAGTCGAGCGCTGGCAGCACGCCTGCACATTATGGATATGCCCTAAACACAGTGAAAGGAGAGCGGGTACGGCATGTGAACGACTCTTGGATGAGAATGGATGATGGTCATGACGGCGAATCGACACCTGAGCGACAGAGTTATATCAGACCTCTCCCTACGGAGACCTCCTTTTATGATGACGACAAATCTCCAGCGCCCTATGCTCATAAAATCAGCTCCCAAGAAACCGTTAGTAGCGACTCTAAACATCCCCAGCATACCAAAGAAGATTCCTTTACCTTTGATGGGACCTCTCGGACCGAACTGCGTTGTCAACCTGGGACGCCCCAAAGTGCACATCACTAATTGGATCACGAACTTCATAAACACTCCTAAATAATGAATATGTGTCGAATAATAACAAATCGGTATGATTTTTAGCGAACAAGAATCAATGGTTTACACTCGAGCCGAGACAAACTAAGAAGCTTGTCTTGTCGCGCAGTACTTTGGTTATTTACTTTTTCGCATCACAGTGGGCTACAGGACACTGTTTTCTCCTCATTTCTTGCTTTTCTTATGTATATACAACGTGGTTTGGAGGCAAATATCCTGGGGTGGGCCAAGGAGTCGGCGTTAACAAGGAGTCGATGCATATACTGGATGATGTAGTTTCATCGTGGAGTTATCTGGCTCGGTGGCGGACAACTGATCTTCTGCGGTAGACATCGAGCACTCTGCGGATGAACGAATAATCTGTTTGTTATATTTCTTGGCGATTAAAGTCGGGATAATTTAATTACATTTTCCTCAAATATTTATTAACACACTGGCGCTGCGATACATGATTACGCGCTTGCCAGCGACGGTTTGGCCACCGCGTTTTGAAACTCCGTTACAGCTACCTTTACCATCTCATCGATGTCATTATCCCAGATCGTATGGTAAAGCACGCTAACCGTGGACAAAAACTTCTCATGGTCGCTGCCGCTCACCTCCTTACTCATCCATTGGAATAAATCGGCAGCCTCCCGCGTAGCACCCGGGAGCCACTGATCGCGGTCGAACCGCACCGTGTTGTATGCTTTGAGGGCAGCGTGGGATACCTGCACCTTACTCTTTCCCGTTCGATGGGCTTGGAATTCTTCGTCTACGGCCTTCAGCACACTAGCTAGTACTAAGCCATCCTCAATACCGAACCCAGCACCGGAGCCGAGGTGCGGTCCCGAGGCATGTGCTGCGTCCCCGGCAAGTGCCACAGCCCCGACGTTATAATAAGGAGCCGGGTAATTGTACATGTCGAATATCGCCCACTTGTCTAGCTTCTCTGGTAGGAGGTCGACGAGACCCCGGACTACAGGATGCCAATCAGCGTAGGCATCGATGACTTCTTGCTTCGTCCCCGGTGCAGTGTGTCGATCTAGCGGCCAAGGATTTGGATCAGTGACGACAAACAACACATTGAGGAGAGTGCCGTTAGCGACTGCGTATGTTATGGCATGGGCGCCTGGCCCATTATACATGAACCGACTCGCAATTCTCGTCTCGTCTAGAACCTTTCGCGCTTTGTCCATGGGAATTAAGGCTCTGAAGCAAAATTTGTTCGTGTAACACGGGTACGCAGCCGGGTTTGCCTCACCGAGGACGAGCTGGCGCACCCGTGAGCGAATCCCATCACATCCGATCACTTGGTTCATAAGGGATGTTAGTTAAACGCCTTCGGATTAAAACAATCAATTTTTTGGAATAGGAAAAATACCAATATCGGCCTCCTCTAGGTTTCCATCTTTAAACTCTATAGATACCCTTCCATCTTCTTTCTGCAGCGCTGAAACAATCTCCTTGCCAAATCTCACCTTCCCGCTGGGGATCAGCGTCGACCACGCTTCGAGGAAGTCGGATCGTCTGCCACCTTGGAACGCATCTACGCCGATAAGGAGTCTCGCGATGAGTTCATTCGTGCCGTGTCCGTCGACCCAGTTGAAGAAGTCCTCGTCTTCGGTCGAAGACGCCACCTTTTTGTATACCTCGTATACCCTAGGATCAACGACCTTCAGCGCCTGCTCGGCATTTGGACTGAACCCGATACCTGCCCCGATCTCGGTGAAAGCTGCCGCGCGCTCGTAGAGCGTGTACGATACCCCGCGCTTCTCGAGGCCAAGAGCGAGGATCACGCCAGTGATGCCTCCACCGATGATGGCCACGTGTAGACCGGTACTGGTGCTGACAGTCATGGTTAGGTAACGATGTACGTTGAATTTCTTAGCTTACTACTCGCTCAACAGACAAGAAGGAAGGACAAAGTTCGACCCGGAGGGAAGTAACAAGAAGAATTGTAGACAGCGGTTGTACGACTCGGGGAGGACGTGTACCAAACACGGGTGTAACCACACTATTTTCAATGCTATTTATTGACTGGGTCTGGCATAATCCTGGTTTTCTTGTCCGATTCTTACACGCCATGCTGATTTTAGTTCGGGGTAGCCAAGGCCGACCTGGGACTTTGCATAGGGCGTTTGCATGCGCAGTCCGGGAAGTCGTCAGTCAGAAGATCATGGAAGACCTCCTCTCCATGTTGTGTGATGATGCATTTATATACGAAGGGAGGTAAATGACTCGACTCCCTTTCTCACTCGTCCTTACAGGAAGGAAGCATAGACACCATACAGGAGCCCCCAAGGTCCCTACGTTAGTGGGGCGTACCAAGACCGTATCTTGTTGCGCATGCAGGTCTACTGAATCCCTTTGACGACTGTAGCTTATTGCATTAAACATCAAACCCGATCGGAGGAAGCTGTCGGAGGTTAGCTGGGGAAAAGCCCGGAGCCCCGGATGTGGACTTTGACAGGGGATGGAACTGTGCCTCCCCCTCACTTGGACCAGGATGAGATTGATAAGAGGAGAGGTTTTCACATACAAATAGCCCGTGACTGAGCGATCGCAAAGATTAGACTCAGGTGGCCCGATTTTCAATCGTGAAAATACGAGAAAAAGACAATGGAAAAGAGGAATGACAAGGGGTATGAACGGGTTCTCCTGACGGGTAAGTTTGTTGCCGATGACGGCTTCGTACACTAAACCCAGTTGGACATTCTGGGCGCAAAAGCCACTGACTTGGAGCTTGCAACCAGGAGGATCGGGTTTCATTGCTTCACACGTTCTTGATACCCTATTGGATGCCGGGTAAGCAATGCTATTGGGGCGCATTTCCATTGCTCGCTGACGCGCCTACCGACAGATTTCAAGTCGTCGTTACCGCTAGGTCGGAGGAAAAAGGGAGGACGATTGTAGAATCGGTTAAGCCTTGCGAACTGTCTTTTGCTGTCGTCGAAGACATTGCCAAAGAGGGCGCGTTTGATCATGTAAGCGTTGCGCGACCATGTTGTGTACTCGAATGCGCCCTGAACTAATCATCTGCGCCAGGTATTCCAAACTCAGGCACCCTTCGACTACGTTGTCCACACCGCATCTCCTTATCACTTGAATGTCCAAGATCCGGTGAAAGACTTCCTCGACCCGGCTATCAAAGGAACGACTGGGGTGTTGAAGTCCATCAAAGCGCATGGCCCGACGGTCAAGCGCTTGGTCATCACCTCTTCCTCGGCGGCCGTCTTAAACCCAGACAGCCACCCGAAGGTCTATGATGAGACGTATTGGGCGCCTACGACATTGGAGGACGCGATCAATCAGCCTGCAAAGCACGGTTACAGAGCAAGCAAAGTACGTTACAGCCTTGCTGCAATGCTGGGTCCGCATGCTGATAGCCTACAGGTTCTTGCTGAGAAAGCAGCATGGGCATTCGTCGAGAACGAGAAGCCGAACTTTGATCTGGCCGTCATCAACTGCACTTTCGTATTTGGACCTATACAGCGAAAGCTTGCCAGCCTCGAGGCTATGAATACCTCGAACCACCGCATTCGCGACATGATACAGGGAAAGATGAAAGACGGACTCGTACCGACAGCGCCTGTTTTTACGTGGGTCGACGTGCGAGACGTGGCGTTGGCGCACTTGCGGGCCATGACAGTTCCAAAGGCTGGCGGCAATCGCTTCTACGTCGTGGGCGGCCATTTCTCCAACAAGCAAATCGCAGACATAATCCGAGAAAAATTCCCGTCATTGGCCGATCGTCTCCCGGCAGATGCCGTGAACGACCTGCCGGATGACGTGTATGGCTTCAACAATGGCAAGTCGAGGGAGCTTCTGGGAATCGAGTACACGAGTCTTGAAAAGAGCATCGTCGATACTGTCAACTCGACCCTAGAGCTGTTCCCTGACCTATGAGGCATTTATTTTATAGTGCATTGTTCTTCGGATCGCCTAGAAAATAGAGGTCCTAGTTTGGGGGCGGCAGTACATTTACTTAGAGCAGGCCAATAGAACTATGTTCCTCTCTACATGCGCCGCTCGAGTGCAGCTATATGGACCAACGCTCGATGTTGGCATGGTGACATTTAACGGCGTACCCGTTCGCGACAAGAATGCCGTACAACGCTGGCATCGCATGCATCGCAACAAGCGACCAGATCTGATAGGAACGGCAGAGTTTCAGAGAGATAGGAACTTAAAGGGTGTAGGGCTAGGCTCGGACTTTCTCCCTTACTTCCCTTCCCCTGTCTGCCGGTTTGTTTGCCTTTTGCGCGCGCACTTACATGTATAATAGTGTTGCTATGATATGCACTCCAAAGTCTCGACCTACACGGGTTGGAAGTATAGTGTAATACATGTCTTGGCATATATATGGGGGGTTTTAACAATTCTGAGCTTTTGTACAAGCAAGAAAACTGTTGTTGGTGACCTGAGAATAGATGATCTAGTAGTGACTCACGGGGCAAGATCTCAGTCCACTATGGTCCATTGCCTATTATTTACAGCGGTGTACCTATCTACATCGTCAACCAATGAAGATGGTGGTGTTCTGGAGAGGGTACACAGCAAACATGCCACGCTTCGACTTTCGCCTAGATGCATGTACATATAGTAGTGTGTTTCCCTTTATAAGGGAGACTTTAGTGGAATCTTGCTCATGACGAAGTGCTCGCCCTATTCGAGATCAATACTGGCAGCATGATTGGATCATTCTCGCGACGAAATACCACCTTAGGAATCGAACAGCAAATAGAAATTCTAGAAATTGGGATTTTGGGGGCCATCTTTTATCTAAATGTAAGACTTGCATATCTCATGCATTAGCAGATGGCGCTATGCCACATGTCAAGCATAAATTGCTGCACGCTGCCTCCAACACGTCGCTGAGCTACTGACAGCCCAGTCATCATGCGGTTTGACACCCTTACAGTCCTAGCCCCAAAGCTGGCTCTATTTCCCGGCCATGGGTCGGTCATCTGACGATCTCGCCTGAGTGCGCGACGTTGATTCGGCCGTATACTGTTCTGGAATACAGCCTAGATGCAAACACGGCTTGTTACTGACTTGGTACTTAGCTAGGGAGGTAGTTGAAATATAAATGAGTGCTACCCGCCTTGGTCGCGAACGTGTACCGAGATATTCCTAGTTTGCGGCTTGAAATCGCGATGCCACGCAGACGTCAAGAACACCATCTTTTGACATGGCTTCGTCGATACCAACTCTCGTGACCAGGGCTATAACAACACAGCCAGCCATTCTTCTTCGCCAAGTCATAACTCAGACGATTACTAATGATGGCTACACTACTACTGCCGTCGTCACGCTTGGCTCAAGCGACCCCTCGAGCGCCCCATCAGCTTCATCAAGTGGCTCCCCAAGCTCGAATAGCGTATCCTCGGCAGACATCGGAATAATCATTGGGTCTATAGCTGGTGCAGTCATCTTGGCCCTGACCATATGGTTGTGTTGTTTCACCAGCCGACGCATAGAAGAGGATTACGAATATCAAGACGAGAGCCAGATGGCAGCTTATGATGCTATGCAGCCTCCACCAAGAACATACTGGCCACGATTCCCCACGTCTATACCGCCACCAGCTATACCCACGTATACGGCAATACCGATTCAAAGATCATATCCAGGGTCCTATCCAAGAACATATACAGCCAATAGAACAGGACGAAGGGTTGCTTCGGAATATGTGTTCTACGACGACCAGCAATGAACCTAATGATTTTATGAATATTTTATGATTGGACCCTTAATGAGAGAAGGTCTGAATCAGCTATGTCTACGACTTGATCGACTCGGACGAATAAGCGGAGGCTCATTAGGCCCCGATGTTTTGGAACCTCTTCTTCCTTTCCGTTGTTGGATCGATAACATCCAGCCCGAGCCATTCTAGGAGAGAAAAGAGGTAAGTACATGGACGGTTAGTGTACCAATGGAAGCCTCTGACAATAAATAGGAAACGATGCGTGTGCGAAGCTGTGACCAAATTTGATTTCACCTTGGCATGTACATTGCGAGTGTGGACGACAAGATGTTCTCCCTGAGTCGATAGAGTCTGCGACGGCGTTGAAATTTGGGAATTTGGGATTTGGTGAACGACTTCCTTAATTCTGTCTTCTTCAACGAGGCCCCCTTAACCACGAGGAAGGGCCCTTGTTTCTCCAGCTGTTGTTTGAACGGCGCCTGTCTTGATAAGATACTTGGCGGTTTCATTAATTCGCATTGCTGCTCGACATCTAGCGTCAGAATCTCTTAAAGATGGTTCTCTAGCCCTTTTATTAACGCTGAATAACTTACAGCCTTCATATTGGTCGAGCTCTTCTTATATAGGGTATATGAAGAACCTGTGATTATGATGTCCACTATTGTTGATTTTACATTAGGGTCTGAATGCATGTAGCCTGAAGTTCCGGTAGCCGCCAAAAGCTCGTAAACAGCAAATAGTCAATAAACTTTTAAGACTTCATCGCATATATTCTATTTACAATGACCACTCGCTATTGACGGCGTAACTTGCCTAGTTCTCAACAGAGTTTAGGAAATTAGCATGACTTTCTCATGAGGGCTTCCTTATTCCCTTCAGCCACCTATGCGGCGCCGCCACGAGTCTTACCACTGAGTCAGCGCGGACCGAGTCGGGCATTAAGTCGCTGCTCAGAATTTTGTTGTGCTGGTACTACGGTACTAGTGCTGAGCTACCATGTTAATTTTCTTACGTCATCGGAGTGTCACGGAGTAAACTGAGCGGACCAGCACATATCGCGCCACAACAGGCTTACATGAACAAGCGATATAACCTTTGTGAGTATGGGGTAACCACCTACTTCATTTTTTACACACAAAATAGACGTTTTTTTGCGTCATATCGTCAGAGGCTTCGGTGTGGTAAGTCTTTTAGTGGTGACGGGATAAATTTCTGCCTCATACTAAGCTTACCGTCTATGTCAAAGGTTACGCACATGCAGCATGAATTATCACTTTAGACCTTTAGCTAAAGGTCGAAGGCAAAGCAAATGATAGGCAAATTAGATCCCCTCTAACTTTCTGGATATCAGACATACTCAAGAGCCGTCAGACATACAGCGTTTTAGACTTATGCTGCGGCATTAATAACAGTCATGGACAAGTCAAGCGCTCGACTGACCTATGCTTATTCTTGTTAGTGTGACGATACGTTGCTGCAATTATGTTCCGTGACAGTTTGACAGTATATATGAAACTGAGAGTCCTGGAGCAGGTTATTCAAACCCAATCCTATCTGTCATGATAACTAACTGAGGACAAGTAACGCTCATATACCGGTATATAGTCGAAGACCAGGTTATACTTTCGTGCGACAACGAGATTCCACATATAAAGTGTGTCACACTTCAAGGCACTAACGCCACATGTGGTGATTGAAAAACGTTTGTTTTCAGATATTTTCCTTTGAATGATCCTGTTCATGGATATCGAAGTGAGCTATATTTTCAGTCTCGTGAATGGCCTTAACTGACAGTTCTTACCCCAGGAGTTAGGCAACTTCTAAAACTGTGAGAATACTTATCACAATGATAACTAGACGATGAAAATGAACACAAGTTTTATAATTAAATAATTCCCCAACGATGCAAAATGACGACGATGACGACGACCAGATATTTTCTGTAGTAGCCCCCATAAGTTTCTTCTCATTAGTCAGAGCTACCAAGCGATTAATCTGTCTTCAACTCACCAATTCTCCACGTGCTCTACTTCAGTAAGTATATGAGAAAGCTGAAAATACTAATGATCACTCTCGTGGGTCGTATGATAAGGCTAGTTGGCTTTGCACGCGTGTAGGCTCGGTAGGTAAAGTGGTCAATTGGCCATGGGACCTTCGAAATAAGAGAGGGGGAGAGGGGGAGAGGGGGGGGGGGGGGGGTTATCCCAGATTACATAGACGAAGCCTACTATGCCGACCCTACGGGGAAGATGTGACATTATTCCCTGATAAATCCACTGTGCCTACAGTAAGTGAGTTGACATTTGCTCTCCGTGGAGAACCTACGACAAGCCACAGT
The DNA here is from genome assembly GCA_022385695.1 of Xylaria arbuscula. Lineage (NCBI taxonomy): Eukaryota > Fungi > Ascomycota > Sordariomycetes > Xylariales > Xylariaceae > Xylaria > Xylaria arbuscula. The sequence continues at coordinate 1,669,915 of MU279343.1, forward strand.
TGGGGCTTGCTAGAGGGAATAATTTTTGAAGTCTTGAAGTCGATTGCCCAACAAAGCTAAAGCGAGGTCTCGTGCTTAGCTGTCAAACTAGTTGAATCTTATGTTGCCAAGCAGCTTCAAGAAACTGCCGTCGTTGTGGTTCGACCCATGCACGCATAGTCAGCATGCGAAACTTCCAAAGGGGGCTATGCCTCAGGGGCCAAGCTTCCCCAGGAACATCCCACCGGAGGACTGCATAGTCCCTTGTCTTGCGGGGCCGTCATGTTTACCGAGAATGAAATGGCTTGTTGATTTCCGGTTACAGTCCGTCAAATCATGAGCCCTAGTGGGCTTTTGGCGAGCTTCTCCCACGTGGTAGTCTGCAAGCCGTCGCCACTACCGCGCTTGGCTCCTAATAGATATCCTGTCAGGTTAGATGACAGTTATTATAGATCTCCAGAGGATATTTCTCAAGAAAGAAAATGAGATCAGCCAGAAGTTTGAATGGCTAATCGCGGATTATATGTCCTAATCCGGTTGACCATTGAAATAGTTCGATTCGAATAGAGAGATTGTAGCTGAAGATCACAGAGAGTTTGGGGAAACTATATCTGGCACAGGCGATTGTATAAGTCAAACTTTCGTGATCTATGTCAATTACAAGTTACTAATCACTTTGGCTATTCCCACGTCTTCACGATTTAGAAATCGGCCTGTTATGCTTTACATACACTTTATAGGGGTGCGGCCAGTCTTGATTCTTTGTATAAGGTCGACAGCTAAGCAATAAACTTCATGAATGAAAATATTTTAATGGCTTTAAGAATATGCTGATTATTGTGAATGCAGTGGAGTTCGGCAATTTGGTCTTGATGGTGTAGCTTTACCATGTCTCGAAATGCGGAATCGTATTCGTGACGTCCCTGAAAGTCGGTCACTGAAATTCGCGAGGTACGCCGATAGCGGTTGGCAGATACGAAAATATAATAAAAAAGTCAAGTTCAGAGTAGGTAATAAACCAAGTGTATTGATCTATTTTGAAAACTCGTGTCCCGTTTAGGAAAATCTAGAGCACACTAATAAAACAAAGCCACTATCTACTTAACTAGTTGTACCACGTTGGAATAAAAAAATTCAACTCCTGAAATCTTGTCTTGGGGTACTTTGCATCAATGTGAGCGACATCTAGGTTCTTCGCCTAAGGGAGCGGGACGATGGGGATATCCGTCTGGCCAGGCTGAATGGTACCGTTGTTGATAGCAGCGAGGTGACCACGAGTAACCATTCCGTAGGCGGGGAGATAGCGGTCTAGGACGGGAAGCAGCTCAAGAGCGCCAGGAGAAGCACGCCAGTCACGCATCAGCTCGCAGACAACGGCAAAGTAGGACACGACGTGAACTCCAGCAGAGCGCATGCGTTCGTTAGCTTGCTCACGGATGTCAACGGAAGTTGTGCCAGAGGCCTCGTGGTTAGCCCAGACGGCGTATCCAGCTTCGCGGAGTGATAGAGCGGCGAACGTAGTGCCTGTTATTCCAAGATTTTCTGATTAGAGATGATCCTGATTGGCGAGCGAAAGTGGACTCGGAAATTTGACTTACAGACATCGGTAACAATACCAGCCATGATAACCTGAGACTTGTTGGTGGCTCGGACAGCCTCACGGAACTCCGCGTTGTCCCAAGCATCAACTTCGCCCATGCGCTTGACGACCTTGACGTCGGGGTACAGGTCCAAAAACTCCTGTGGCAAAGGCCCGTTGGGACCTTGATTAAGTCAGCTTCCGACGACCACTCAGACGGTAGGAGGGTTTGGATATATACCCGTCTCAGCTGAGGTAGTCATAACCACAGGAAGGTCGAAAACCTTAGCAAGCTCGGCGTGAGCGTACATCGCGTTGCGGTACTGGACGGCATCGTAGTCTCGAGACAGACTGAACAGGCCTTCTTGCATGTCAAGAATGATGAGGACCTGTGCAGTCAGCTAAATGACTATATAAAGCTCTAAACTACAATTGGACTCACACTGTCATTCTTGTTGAGCCTCTCGTACTTGAATGGCTCGCTCTTGAATGCAGTAACAGCGCCTGCAAAAAGCAGAGCGGAGGTCAAGTTGAACTTCATGTTGACGGTGGATGGATGCTTCCGGGGGAGATCGTTCCAAACAGAAACAGTAGCTGAAGACTATGAAGGCTTTTGATGAAAGGATAGAATGGTTGTCTGCGGGATGGAGAGAAAAAGGAGTCTCTGGGGGAATTCATGGCCTTATTTATATTGCTTGATCTGAGCCGCTGTGTCAATATCTTCTCTCTAACAGTCCTATACTGTGGTTCTCTCTTCATGGTGTGACATAATCCACCATCCTTGCTAGCAACTCCAATTTCTGAGGGTATCACTATTGTCGTCCCCGCAGCTTAGTATCCTAGTGTTATCTTGCGAGGCCAAGGAAAATTTTTACTTGTCACAAGATTTTGATGTTGCTAGGTTTAGGATATGATGAGGTTAGTACTCTCGTCTGGTGCAGCTTGAAGACCTTGGCGGTGCACCATGGCAAGACGTACAGAATGTGGCTGGAGTAGCTTTAGTCTGTACCAGAAAATTGGTAACTCTTAACGAAATGTAGGTAAACATGATGCTATTCTGAATAAGACTGACTGTTGAATCTCCGTTATAGTGTTAGATGGGCAATACTACGGTTTAGGCATAGAGAAATGCCAAGAAACTTCTTTGGTGTCTTGGCATCCCACATCACCGAATGTCGCTTACATGAAGCCTGACAAGGTTGACATACAGATCTCCTCTCACAGATGATGAGCTCAGCTTTCTTCGTGACTGAGAAGTATCATTATTCATCTTAGCTAATTATTTTATTCTTCAACAAACCACAATAGAACGTTCAGACTCAGACGAGAAACCTTTTCTAAAATCTGCATAATTGTTTATTAATAATCTTCAAACATGTTAGGTAGCTGTAAGCATTACGTTAATTTTAGTTAAGCACCCTCTTGCACTATCTCTGGATCTACATTTTCACCCAAGAGCTCCTGGGAATTGGTAGCTCATTGTCGGGAAGACCGATGCTCCTTGAGAGAAGACCCTTGTTCCGTAGTACAACTCAGTTTGATAGAGACCCTTTGTTTTCTCTTCTCTAGCTTATTATTCCATCTAGTCCGTAGTCAACGTTTAACCTTGACAAGAACAGCTTGGTCGGCCTGGTCGACTATACCAGTAATGCAACTAGCTGTTAGCGTTGATAGATACCCGATCTTAGCCGCTCCACATTGCACTAGCACACCGGTATTTCCCAGAGAGAAGCGGTTTCTTGAAGGATATATGGTGAATCTATTAGAAGCCTACCATTCGAGCGGTAAAGTCGATGGTGTTTCTCCTATCCCTTTCCCCGTTCAGTCTCGTGTTAGTCGGAGAACTTACCTAATCAGGCTTGGTTGGTGAAATTTTTACATATACACTTGTCATCATAATATGTGTTCGGCGATTAGAATGGGACAAGACGAAACTAGTTCAGGGTGATTAGTCACGGGCTATGTCAAGATAATAACAGATGAGAGACAAATAGCCGTAAAGCACTATCTGCCCAGCACGTGGTGTACTTAAGGTATCCCTTTTGCTATCCTTTGAACGGCCATGTTTCTGAGGAGTCCATTATGTTGAGCCCTGAAAATATTTCAAGGAATCGACGTTGGAAATAAACTGGGGGCTTAGAGTAAACTAGATTACCTTAGCCCTCACTTGGTGATTCAATTCCTGATCAATGCTCGACCCGCTGGGTTCTCAAAGTAAATCATGATCAAATAGCACAGTAATATCGGCCTATGAAAATTCGTCTCCGGTTTGGGCAGCCTGTTCCCCTAGCACATTTTCCCCAGCTTTTCTCTCAGCTGTTTAACAGACTCTGAAGTTCACTTGAAAAGCATCATATCTGTATCTCTAGATTTCCCATTGTGTACGAACTTCAGGCTATGTGTCCAAACTATGTTTGTTTCATTGGCTACGCCGGATTTTTCTTGAAATAGACAGTAGCGTAAGTTAACCGGCACAGGAGTAGAGAACTGGGGTAAAAGAGATCCTGTTATCGTCTAACTTCAAATTAATAGGAGAGAACAACCAAACTTACCCTTATTCACTCTAATAGCCAGGTCTAGCTTACAATAACAAGCATCACATTATCCCCTTTCCCTCTTATCTACCACGAATATGAACTCATCACGGCCACGCCCAGTCGTACTTTCCATGCCATTTATAAAACAACTCGCAGAACAACGTCCTACTAGATAAAGTATCTCGCTTAGCAAAACGATTATCATTTTTGCATTATAGTCTCCACTACAGTACCCATATGAGCTTTTGCACAAAGTCCAATAACTCGTATGTAGTACAGGACCTAACAAGTGCTTTAATTAGTGTAAAGATGCCAATGTAGTGTTCATTGATCTAACACTGCCGTTGAGAATCCTGCTTTCAGCTACTCCAACTTTTCCCGAGTTACTTTTCACTCTATTCCCTACGCGGCTAGTTTGCCCGAACCTCGGCCTTTCCCGTGCACTATAATTTAATTAGGCTCTTGTGAAAAGACACACAAACCAAGTTTGCGTTGTAATACTAGTTTGGTGGCCTCGTGAAAACTTTGTAGTTCTTGGTACATGTTTCGCTTGATTCTCTTTATAGCTTGGTGTAACCAAGCATAGAGGATAGTTAATTTCAACAGCAAATGGTTGCCAAAAGAAATGTATATTTCCGCTCTTCCCCGCTTGAGATAACCTGCCCGCCTGGCGTACAGTTGTACGAGGCACTAGTTCTTCTAGCTTCTCTCTAGTGCGGGGGATTACTCAGTTACCTTCTTGGCACCTGGCTGCCGCATCGTAGAATTTAGTTGAGATTTATTACAGTTGCCTAAAATGCATCCACAGCTAGCGCACAGGATACTGAATTTTCTGGATCTGGGCAAGTAAAACTCAAAATACGTTTGCTGTGAAGATATAGCCTATGCTCTAGGTTTCATCAACAGACATGAAAATGGTTATTTTATCTTGTAGTTGAATTATTTTTCCAACAAACCTTTGTTTATAAGTAGATATCAATAAGTTGTCCTATATCCTGGTAGCCATAATTTTACGGCTAGGAGTACTACTAAATGCCGCTAGGCAAGCTACCCCTCTTATACTACCAGCTAAGAGGAGTTTGCGAATACCGGCCAACAGGGTATTCCAACGCTCTCACGTGGATGTGTATTTATTCTTAATTCCACCGTGAGAAGCGAAGATATGTCATAGATATTGTCAATTGTTAAAAGTACCTAGCCCTATGACTTGAGGCTTAGTAAACATGTCACTCAGTCTGTGCATCGTGCCATGTACAGCTTTGGCTGCTGGATTATATAGATTAGATTGGATTAGATCAGATCAGATCAATGAAGCCTCGGTTCGAGTATTCGACTTGCAAATACAATTACAGATTCGAGGATTAGAGATATAACTGACGAATATTATTTAGATGATAACATTATCGTATACAAATTACTGTTTGTGCTACATGATACTACAAAGCTGTCATGTACGGGGCAAGTCTTTGTACAGAGATCTCACAATCATAACAGATGTACTGTTAGTAATGTCCCGCGTGAGGTTATTCAGTGTCACAACTCGCCTACTTTTGGCAAGTACAATATTGACTATTGGTATTACACAAGTCGATCTGCGCTGGTGAGTCTATCTCAGTAGTATATGTAGCCTAGTGTGAGGCTCGTGCCATGCCTAGTATTGGGTCTTATGTAGTTCCGTAACATTTAGTCTCGCTTGATTGAGACCGAGGGACGGGGTCGGCGGTTTGAAATCCTGACGATACGTATATATAGCCTCAAGTATCCAAGGGAGGGCCAGGAAGCCTTTCGATAGTCAAGGATTAAGGTGCCCCCCAGTAGATTATTATGAATTGAGACAATCTCCAACCCTTCTACGCGTTCTCTTTTTGATAATGACCGTCCTGTTGCTAGATAATCTTATTCTCAAACGTCCCCAATGAACTCAAACCTACGTATCAATATAATATAAGGAAAAAAAATAGCATAAAACAATTTTTATGTTAAATTAATTAATAAATACTATGTTACACATTAAAATAATTTTCATTAAGGCTTTTAATTATAATATAATATAAAACTTTTATTTAATAGTTATAAATAATATTTAAAAATTAATTAACGGTATTTTTTATTTAACCCGGATATTTAATTAAACTGGTTATCCCCCGGTTACACTTAAAAATTTATATATAAAAATAATAACAACTTGATAAAAAATAAGTTTATAAACTAATAATTAATATATTTAAAGTTTTTATTTAAAAAGAAATTTAAAGGTGATTTTTATAAATTTGCTATTATTTTATTTATAAATGCACTTAAAACCACGTTAAAATTTTAACGTAATTTTTAAAATAATATTAAATAAAATAATAATAAATTTATAAAAAATATTATTAAATTTCTCTTTAAATAAAGATTTTAAATATATTAATTATTAGTTTATAAATTAATTTTTTGCTAAGTTATTTAAAAAAAAAAAGCAAATAATATTTTATATAAAATTATTAATGTTATATAAATCATATAAATAACCGGTTTAATTAAATATCCGGGTTAAATAAAATATTTTATTTATTTTAATATAATTTAATTATTAATTTATTTATTAAAATTAATATAAAATATTTAATTATATAAAAAGTTAATATTTTTATATTAATAACGTAGTTTATAAACAAGCAATGCATTTAAGCAAACAACGCACTTTTTCTATATTATTAGGTTTAATTATTAATAATTTCACAATTAAAGTAGTTATAATTAAAAATCAATTGGATTTTAATTTATTATTTGTTTTTATTTTCTTATTATAAGTTTTAGCATTATAGCCGGTTTTGCCGCACCGTTTACATTGTTGCTGGCGCAGCAAACTCGACTTACCACCACTACGATTTCTCAACGTTTGCAACTGTACTAAGTCCTGCGCATCCCTTTAAGCAATCAAATCAGTTGCATCTTCTACAGTAAAACTGTATTCATTTGTAAACGCTTTTTTTTGCCTCTCCGGCGCTTGCTTAGTGCTTTATTTGCTTTGCAAAGCCTTTGGTTTTTATTGCTTATAAAGGTTAGTTAATGTGCTAATATTTAATTTAACTTTGCAAGCTAATTAATAGCGTTTAAAATTAGCTTTAAAAAGCTTTTTTAATAATTAAAAATTTAACTTTTAATAAAAATTAACTATATAATTGCTTTTTTAGTAGTTTTTAGCGTTTAAAAAACTTAAAAGTTAAATAGCTTAATAATATTATAAATTAGCGTTAATAATTATAATTGCATATTTAGCTTTAAATTCACAGCTTATAAATTATAAAGCATTAATTTTAACTTTTAAAAACTTTTTAAAATATTTGATTTTATAAAAATAGCAAAATAGGCTTTTTTAAACATAATAAAAAACTTGGGCTTAATAATATAATTAATATATAATTTAATAAATTTATTAATTTAGCAATTATATACCTGCTTTAAAACATTATAAAGCTTAATATTAAATGGTTAAATTAAATGCAATAAGTAAAAAGGCAAAAAAATAATTATAATATTTTATTTTTTGCAATACTTTTTAAATTTAGCTAATATATAACTTTTATATTAATTTAGTATTAACAATTAATATATGCTTTTTTATAACAATTAAATATGTTTATTAAAATATTTTATTTATTTTAATTTTATATTATTATTTGTTTATTTATTAAAACTAGTATTAAATACTTAATTAACTAAAAGGTTAATATTTTTATATTAATGCTAAAAATAAAAAACGCTTTAAAAGATAAAGTACGGCGAAATAAATAAACCACGCAAATTAATAGCATGAATTATTATTAATTATTTTTTATTACTAAGCTGCACTGCTTTACGCTTTTTACGTTAATTAGCGTATATAATAACTATATATACATAAATTTAGCTTATTATAAACCTAGTTTTGTTAAAGTTTTAAATATTGTTATTATAAATGCTATATTGCGTTTTTACACGCATATAACGCTTAAACTATATATTAATAATTTTTAAATCTTTATATAATGCTTTTTAATAATTATAAAAACGTATAAACTACGTTTAAAGCTTTTTATAACAATTAATAAAGTTGTAAACTTAGTGCTTATTAACCGAAGGTGCGCTATATAAATCGCAAAGAAAATTAGCTATATTTTTTATAATAGCATAAGCAAAAAAATATTCTTATTTATTTAAATTAAATATATACTTAAAAAAAACATTTTTTTTAATTAAATTAAGTTTATATATATTAGTGCGGGTTTTGTTTTATATAATGCGACCGTTTATTTTATAACATATAATGCTTTTAAAAAGTTAATAAATTTTACAAACGCATTAAATATTAATTTTTTAACAAAAATTAATAGCTTAAATAGCAAAAAATATTTTAGCTTTTTTAGTTTTATTTAACATTATATTATTAAGAAATTATTATGTAATAAAGTTAAATTAACACGTTTATAAAAAAAATACGTCGTTTGCTTAAATGTATTATTTATTTATAAACCACGTTATTAAAAATAATAAATAATAAAATAAATTTATTAATTAAATTAATTATTATAACAAACCGTTAATTTATAAAAGCGTTAATACTCGAAGCTTTACGTATTAAATTATATTTAAAGTGTAAACGTTATACGGTTAAATTATAACTAAATAATTATTAAAAAATTACTTTTACATAGCTATTTTAAAAAATCGCTATATGCTTAAATTAAATTATAAAGTAAAAACTATAATTAAATATATAAAAAACGTTGGTTTATTATTGTAATAAACCGTTAGTCTGTAAGGGCGTTAGTACTCGAAGCTTCACGTGTTGGATCGTGCCTAGGGTGCGAACGTTGTACGGTCGGGTCGTAACTAAGTGGTCGTCAAGAGATTACTCTCACACAGCTATTCCAAGAAGTCGCTGTATGCTTAGATTGAATTGTGAAGTAAGAACTATAACTAAATACATAGGAAACGTTGGTCTATTATATAGACAGTCCTTCCTTCACCAATTCCTTATGGCTCATTTGGCTCACCCGGCTCAAGCCCTTGAGCCCCTTGAGCCCTTTGAGCCCATCACGTGACTTGGGCATGCATTCCGGCTGTGGCTTGTCTCCTGGTCCAGCCGCATGCCCCTCACTGGTCACCGTGGCCTCTCAACAGTTCGCCCGCTGTTGGTTCGTAACAATTATATAAACAGTTTTTTTTTCATTAATTTTATTTATTTTTATTATTTTTTATTATTTTTACAGAGATTATAGTCACGTGATTTTTCTTTTTTAGCTGTAGCTTGTTTTTTAGTTTAATTAAATACTTTTTATTAAGCCGTTTAATCACTTTGGTTTATTAACAGGCCGTTTTTTTGTTGGTTTATAACATTATTTCTTTTTTTCTAGGTTTATTGTCCGCAATAAATATTAGTGCGTTTTTTTTCCCTTTGGTAAGTAATGTTGTTTTTTCCTTTTTTATGTTTGCTTGTCCTTTGAAACATAGCCGGTTATATCTTTAAATCACGCAAAAAATCGTCCACTAAAAATCGTCGCAAACTTTTTAACTCCATTAAGCAGTTTGGTTTTAAAGTCATGCCTTGCTTTTATTATTTTAACAAAGGTTTTATTTGCAAAATGTTAAAAAATTGCAATTAATACAAAAATTATAACAACGCAAACCTTTAAACTTGCGATAATAATCACGTCTCTCTTTATTTTTTTCGCCAAATCTGCGCCAAAAAAACTCGAATAAACAAGAAAAAACAAAAAGCGTTACAGCGCTTTTAAAAAGCAACTAAACAACTTTAAAAGTTGTTTGCCCGCATAAATTATTTAAACCGTTAATCTAAATTTTTTTATAAAAAAGGTATAAAATTTATTTAACGTGGTTTTTAAAATTTAAATAAATTAAAAAAGCAGAAACGTTTTAAAGAAAAGCAAAAGCGCCTAGCCTTTAAGTCTCTTTTAGCGTGCTCTCCTAAGCTGAATTAAAAAGCGCTAAATCCTTTTTTCGGGATCGACCTTTCCCTTTGGGCATTAGTCGGTTAAAATGTTGTTGGTAAAACTGGTTAACCATCCACCTCACATTTTTTAAATTCTTCCTAAGTTTTTATATAGTTTCTACGTATAAGTATTTTTCCTATTTAACCAAATATTCGTAAATACCTTTATTTTAACATAAATCCAATATTTTTTCAACGTTATAAACATCCCTATCTGGTTTAACTTTTAGTCGTATTTAAAGTTTAGCATCTTTTAATGCTGGTTTAAAAAAAAAGATATAAAATTCTAGCCATATCCTAGCTTCTCTTGATAGCTTAAGTCAATAGTTGGTTTTTAAAATAATTTTTTCAACCTTAAATAATTTAATCTGTTTAAAGTTAAGCTTATTGCTTAGTTGCTTTGTTTTAATGTTGCGCCTTAAAAAATATACTTTGTCTCCCCTTTTTAAAGTTAACTTTAATAACTTGTGTTTATTGCTATAAGCTTTTATACGGTTTTATAAAAATACTAGTTTATTTCGTAGTTTCTATTATAAACCTATGATTTCTTTCGCCTGTATTTTTGCTTTAAGCGCCGTTACGCCATTAATTGCAATTTAATTTACTTCTAAGTTAAATTTATAGTTTGCCATAAATAAAAACATTTCCATTAACTCATTATCAAAACTATTATAAGCATACTTTACTATAAGCAAAAGCTTAACCCAATTGTTTTATTATTTGTTAAAATAGCAGCGTAAATATTACTTTAAAATTTAATTAAATTTTTTTATTTGTTTATTTATTTATAAATAATAAACCGTAAATAATCGGTGCTTAACGCCTAATGCTTTTATTAATAATTAATAAAACTTAAAAGCTATAATTGTTTTTTTATTTATAACTGCTTTTTTTAAAATTTTATATTTATTAAAAACATATTTAATTATTATATAAGCTAAATTTTTTGCCGTACTTAATTTTAAGTATAGTATAAAATATTTATATTTTGTAAGTTTTTCTATAATAACTAGTAATAAATCGTAAAATACTTTTATTATTAGTTTTTTTAACTTAAGTAGCTTAACAATAAAGTTAAACGCAATAAATTTCCAAGCCTTGTCCGGTATTTGCTTTAGTTGTAGTAATTTATATAATTTATGTCGTGATGCCTTGCTTTTTTTACATAAGACACATTTTTAAACTACTTCCTTTATTATGCTTTTAAATCCTTTGCATTTATAGTTTTTTTGTACTCGTGACAGTGTTTTGTACACTCCTTAATGTCCTGCTAATGGATGTTTATACATTGCTTTTACTAGTTTTTTAATCGTAAATCGTTGTTTAAAATTTAAATATATTTTCTCATCCTTGTTTTTGCTTTGCTTAAAGGTTAGTGGTGTATTAATTAATAACAGTGGTGCTTATAAAATTATTCCATGGTTTTTTTATAGTTATTTAATTTATTTATTATAATTAAATAAAGTTATAGCTATAAGTGTAATTTCTTGTTAAGTTTTCTTTAATAGCACTTGGCTTTTTATTTTTAATGTTTTATAGTTGTTTTGTCGATTTAAAATATCTGCTATTATATTTTTTTTTTTAATGTAAAAAATAATAAAGTTAAATTAAAATAAAAACTTTGCTTATCCGATTTATCGTTTATTTAATACCTTTGTTATTATAAACGTAGTTAAGTTTTTATAATTTATATATACCTTGACTAATTCCTTGGGTTTATAAAAGTAATGTTCTCATTTTTTAAATGCTTGGATAATAGCCATAAGCTCTTTGTTTAGTAGTATGTATCGCTTTGCCGGTCTTAAAAATCTTTTCGAAAAATAAGCCACTAGGTGCAATTTTCCATTCTTATCTCGTTAACCTAGTCGTCCGCCTATTGCTCTTTTGCTAGCGTTAATTATTACTTTAAATTTTTTGTTTAAATTAAAAAGCTTTTAAATAGGCTTTTTTAAAATAAAGGCCTTGATTTTTTTAAAAAATTTGCTTTTTTTCTTTTCCCATTTAAAGGGATTATCTTTTTTTATTAAGTTTAAAAAAGGTTTAGCATGTTTATTAAATCCTTTAATAAGGCTTCGAATATAGTTTGTAAATCCCATAAACGCCTTTATATCGCTTACCGATTTAAGTACCGGCTAATTTTTTATTGCTAAAATCTTGGATTTTTAAATTCTTATCTCTCTTAAAATTATTATAAATCTAAGAAAATCAACCTTTTATATATAAAATTCGCTTTTTTTAGGGTTCACTTTTAACTTCGCAATTTATAATACGCTTAGCACTTTTTTAACGTATTTTTAATATTTTTTAAAATTTCCTAAATATATTAAAATGTCGTTTAAATATATTATTATAAATATGTTAATAAATTTGCGCAAAGCGTGCGTTATTTATGCTTAAAATATTGCTAAAGCATTAATAAATTTAAAAAGCATAACTAAAAATTCATATAATTTATATTGTGTATAAAATGCCGTTTTTCATTTATTATTTAATATTATTTTTGTTTAATTATATACGTTTGGTAAATTAAATGTTATAAACCATTTTGCATATATTAATTTATTTTATAACTCGTTAATTTTAAGTATCGGTCCCATAAATTTAATTATTTTAAAATTTACGTTTTAGTAGTCCATTATTAATTTCCAACGTTATTTTCCGTTTTTACCGGTTTTGCGTGGTACCTAAAGTACTAGTGATTTTGCTAATAATTTTAAAAATTAAATAAATTTTTTCTTTAAATTTTTTTTAAAAAATTCTCGTAGTTTTTCCAGTTAATCTTTATTTATATAATATAATAAAAATGATTATAATTTAGCTTTTTTTTTAAGCGAAATCTTATGGTTTTATAAACCATGCTTTAATAATTTATTATATATTTCGCTAAATATATCGCCGTAATCTTAATACTTTATTGGTATTTTATTATCGAGTATAGGTTTAAACTTTTTAATTATTATACAAATTTATAATAATGGTTTAATAAAATTGCTTAATACCTATGTTTTGGGTTTTTTATTAGCTAATTTTTTTTTTAGTATATTTTACTAAAGTTGGCTTATTTTTTAGTTTATTTTAAGATTGCTTTTTTATAACCAAGGTATCCCTAAAATAATATTATATTTAAATGTTTCCGTGATATTAAGCATAAGTCGTTTTTTATGTTTAAAGATATTAAAAAAAAGTTTTGCAGTTTCTTTTAAAATTACTCCGTTTTTATACGCAATAAAATTTCTATTAATAGTTAAAAATAAGTAAAGGTTGTTAATTTTTATTGCGTTAACAATATAGGTTTTAAAATCACTGGGTTGTTTATTTTTATATAATTTATTTTTCACCTCGTTTTTTAACCTTTAATAAAAAGCTATTATTAAAGCGTTACTATTAATCCACGTTGTTTTAGCCGCTATTTTTCAAAATTTCACTGCATACTTATATATAGCCCTTGTTTAAAACATTAAAAGCAGCTTTTTTTTTGCTTGTTTTTTTTCCTTTAAATTTTTATATATATCGGTTAACGCCGTTTTAAACCTTTTATAAAATTTAAACGCTATTTTAGTTTTTTTATTAATATCGTTAATATTATTGTTTTTCATATAATCGTTTATTATAAGTTAAAATTATTTCAATGTATTTTTAGTAAAAAATCCTGCAGCCGTTATTACCTTGTCTCCGTTTAATAAAAAACTATTATTATAATGTCGTAAATAAGCCCTTGCTTAGGTTAAAAATTCCTTTAATTATTTTTAATCGCTATTAAACTTAGTTAGCTTAACTAGTTTAAAAGGCTTAAGTTTTGGTAAATTTATAACCTATGTTTTTAATTGTTAATTTTGCTATTTTAATTGCTTAATTTTATTTTATAAATGCATTAAAAAACTTTGCACTATTGCAGGTATTAGTTTAAGCTACTGTAAAAACATCGTAACCGTACGCAGTTATTTCCTAAACACTAAGTAAGTTTAACAATTTAAAATGTAACAAACCGTTAGTTTATAAAAGCGTTAATACTTAAAGCTCCACGTATTAAATCGTGCCTAGGGTGCAAACGTTTTACGGTCGGGTCGTAACTAAGTAGTCGTTAAAAGATTACTCTCACACAGCTATTCCAAAAAATCGCTATATGCTTAAATTGAATTGTAAAGTAAGAACTACAACTAAATACATAGGAAACGTTGGTTTATTATATAAACAGTCCTTTTTTCATTAATTTCATTTGTTTTTGTTGTTTTTTAAAAAACGTTAAAAACTTGTCTTTTGTTTTTGTTTAAAGACTAAAAACCTTTTTATTGTTTTTTACTGTTTCCATAGAGATTATGGTCACGTGATTTTCCTCCCCTGGCTGTGGCTTGTCTCCTAGTTTAGCTAAGTACCCTTTATTGGGCCGTTTAATCACCTTAGTTTACCAACAGGCCGTTTTTTTATTAGTTTATAACAATTATTTTAATTGTTATAATTTATTTTTTATTATTAAGTTATATTAATTTATGTTTTTTATATTAATTAATGTATATAATTATTATAAAAGCAAAAATAATGTTTATTATAAACTTAATTTTATTAAAGTTTTAAATATTATTATTTTAAATATTATATTATGTTTTTATATATATTGTAATAAAACTAATAATTATAAATGCTAGGTATTTAATATAGCCGTTAATTTAGCTATTTAAAAAGCTTACGGCTGCGCGCAGCCGAGATTAAGCCGATAATAGCTTAAATTTCAGGCTATATTAAAAGGTTAGTTGTTAATTTACCTATTTTGTTAGTTTTATTAACGTTGGCTATATTTTTGCGTGCGAAGTGTAGCTATTTTTATTATATACTTAATGTTAGCTATTATTACGTGTACTGCTAATTTTTTGTTATTTAATTAGCTTTATATATTAAATAAAGTTTTTACCTAAAGTGAAAACTTTGCTATATATAAAAAAATTTTTTTTTTTTTTTAAAATAAATAAAAATATAATATTAATATAAAATATTGTTATTTTATTTAATATTAATTAATAAAAATAAAAACGAAATTATTGTTACGAGAAAAGTTTCACGTTAAAGCAAAGCTTAATTTAAGTACTATTTATATATTAATCGTAAGATAAAAAAAAAAGAAACTACTTTACATATAATTAAAGTGCAAAAGGTTTTGTGTGCGCACAGCCTAGCGATAGCACGTGGAGATAAGAGATAACGGTTGTGGTAGTTGTGGTCCCACAGGCCCTATAGCTAACCTATCATAATTATTATAATAAAAACTTAATTATTAATTTAAAAACTATTTTTTATATTATATTTTAATTTATTTATATAATTAAAAACTTATATAATATAAAGTTAAAAAAATTACTAAATTAATTATTATATAATTAAGTTATAATAAAAATTAAAAAATTAGCTTTTTATATTATATAATTAATTTTATAATAGTGTGCATATTATATTATAATAACCTTTGCTTAATAAATTAAAAACTAAGCAAAGTAAATAGCTAATTAAAAAAAATAATTATATAATATAAGCAATTTAAATGCTTTAAATATATTTAAATATATTATATAAAAAAAACAAGCTTTATTTATTTAAAACAATTTTATTAAAAATAAATATTTTTAAAAAACATATAATAAATTAATTAAAAAGTAAAAAGTTATTTAAATTATTATATAATAGCTAATTAATTTAAATTTAATAAAAATTAACTTTGATTTTTTTTATATAAATAAAAAAAAATTAAATATATAGGTTTACTTTTAAATTAAATTATATAAAAGCTTGAAATATATATTTAAAAACGTGTTAATTATATTTAAAAATAATTTTTATAGCTAAATAATTAAACATTTTTAACAAGTTTACTATATAATTATTAAACCGTTTTTTTTTACTTTAGTAAAGAAAAACGTATAATTAATATTAAATAATAATTTAAAAATATTATAATTTGCGTAAATTTTATAAAATAATGTTAAACTAAGCTTTTAAAAGTTAATTATAAATTTTTTTTATATAGAAAATAATTTAGCTTTATTTATTATAAACGGCGTTTAAGCATGTTTATTAATAATTATTGAAAATACCATTTTAATTATAAAGTGATAAAAAATAAGTTTAACACCTAAGCCTAAAAGGCGTTTTATTTACTATATATTTAACCTGGTTATTAAGGTAGCTAATAAGGTAGCTAACAAGGTAGCTAACAAAATAGCTAACAAAGTTAAGTTAAGTTAGGCTAGGTTAAGCAATAAGGCAATTAACACTTAATTAACCTAGATGGCTTAATTAATAATTATTTAATAAATGAAATAGCTAAAAGGCTAAAGGCCGTTATTACCTTTTAAAGTTTATGGTATTATATAAAACATTAAAAAATAAAAACTTTTAAAATATTAAAAGCTTTTTACTTGTTAAATTTAACGTAATTTTTTAAAGCAATAATAAATAAACTTTTATTTAATGGTTAATTTCATTATATTTTTTACAATTATTGCGTTTTTTGCGTTATAAACGTTTATTTTTAATAAAATTAATAATTATACGTTTTTTAAGCATTTATATTAATAAAATGAAAAGGTTAAATAAAACATTAAATAAATTAAATAAAATGTTAAGTTTAAATAAAACGCTAATATTATTAATATTAATAATTAATAAATTTATAAGTTTATTATTTTTATTAATATTAAAATTTATATAAGCTAATTTATATTTATTTTTTAAGCATAATAATAGCTTAATAAAGTTATTATAAATGTTTAAAATAATTTTACGTTTATTTAGCTTAATTTATAGCTTGTTTAAAAAAGCTAAATATAAGTTTTAAATATATAAAAAGTTTAATAGTTTAATAATATTTACATTTTAGCAATTTCTTTTTCAAATAATAAAAAAACTACGTATTAAATTAAAATTTTTAAATATAAATCTTTTAACTTTTTATAATATATATATAATTTTATTTAAGTTATAATATATACGTTATAAAGTTTTTAAAATTTTTAAAAAGTTTTATTTGGTTTTTTTTATAGCAAATAATTATAAGCGTATAATTTGCTATATTTTTTAATTAAGCTTTTTATATATATAAATAAACTTAGTTTTTAAAAAGCCGATAGCTTTATTATTAATATATAATTTACTTTTTAAAAGCAATAGCTATATATTAAATTTAGCTGGTTTTTTTAAAAAAAATAAATTTAATAAAACGGGTTAAAAGCGTTAAAAAATATAAGCAAAAACGCTAGCATTTAAAATAACACGCAGCTTTGCTATTTTAATTATATAAACAGCTTTAAAAGCTTTAATATAAGCGTTAAATTTTTTAATAAAGTTATTATATAAGTGTTAACGTAGTTAATAAGCGAGCTGGCCACCCAAGCGAACGGGCCACTTAAATATGCTAATGCAACCGTTTAACTTTTATTTTGTATTACACAATTATCATTTAAATAAATAGCTACAAACGAGAGAATGTTACTTTTAGCGATTAAAGCTATTAAAAAAAACCTGAAATTAAGCGTATAAGCCGCTTTTTAAATTTATAATATAAGCCGTACTACCTTACAGCAGCGATTAAATGGCCGATTATCACGATGTAATAAAATGCCAAATTCGCGAAAGCTTACAGATTTAAAAAAATCGACAATAGTTCAATATATTTTTGACTTAAATTTTCGCGCATTTTTCCCTAGGCTGGTTGATGTGGAAGGTATAGTTAATCGACTGCTTTACAATTACGACGCGTTACCTGTTGGTAAGCGATGGGCTTTTAACTTTGTAAAGCGACAGCCAAACCTCCGAACGCGTTTTAATCGCAAATACGATTACCAGAGGGCCCAATGCGAAAATCACAACGCGTTAAACGCGTGGTTTTAGCTTGTACAAAACATTATTGCTAAATACGGTATTAACGAGGCGAATATTTATAACTTCGACGAGACGGGCTTTATAATGGGCGTTATCTCAATAGTAATGGTAGTTACAAATGCTAAAAGGCGTGAAAAACCAAAGATAGCTCAGCAGGGTAATCGGAAATAGGTTATAGTAATCCAGGGCGTTAATTCTCGAGGGTGGGCAATCTTGCCGTTTATTATTGTCGCTAATAAATATTACCTGTTTTCCTAGTATAAAAACAGCTAATTACCAGGGGATTAGCGTATTGCTGTTAGCGATAATAAATAAACAACAAATAAACAAAGTTTTAAATAAATTTAGCACTTCGATAAACATATTAATGTTAAATATAAAGGATATAATTTTATTTGGTATATTAACTAAAAAAGGTTTTAAAAAAGGACCTATGTTAAAATAACAGGGTCCTTATATAATTTTGCCTATAAACGCGGTTACTACTAGATAAAACCTATATGAAAAAAGGAATTAATACAATATATTTAACCTAATTGCATATTATCGCTTATATTTAACAATTAAGAGTTTCATTACTATTAAAAGCTATTATTTGAACAACTACCAGCTTGATTGAGCGATTAGCATGCAGAAACCGACTAATCAAAACGCAAAAATCGCGCTTAGGAACGCGAACAACTTTTACTCCTAGAACAGGGAACTTAAAAGCAAAGCAGTTGGTTTGGATTTATGGGATTACATTACACCAGATCTCGAAATGAGGATACCATGGCTAAAGCGACCAATTATGCCAAAGATTAAAGACTACCTAAAGGTAGCAGCAATACCGGCGTTAGCTACAAGATTATCCTCAACTGTAAATCATAAAACGATAAACCTGAGACTTTTACGAAGTGTAACCGAGATAACAGCCGTTGGAAAAAACGCTTACAATACGGATTCGAATAATTACAACGCTTAAATACGCAAATATACAAATTTAATTAAGTCGATCAACTAATTAAAAAACTAAATACTTGAGACAATGTTTTAAAACTACAAAAACACTTTATTTAAACTAATAAATACACTAAATATTTAATATAAAAAGCTATATACTATTAAAGCACATTTAAAGGGTAGCTTTATGCATTAAACACGGTTAAACTATAAATATTTTATTAATAACAGTGCTAAGAGATCACTAAAAGACCTAGGAACCTAGGCGATAAAATAAAAAAAAAAGCTAGCTATTACGGTGAAACATAGCGCTACTAATTTTATAAAGTTTTATAATATTGCTACAAACCTAAAAAAGGCTTTAAAAACTAGCTATTAGAAATAGGTTATAACATTTAAGCAAATTAATAAGCTGGAGATAAAAAAAAAAACTTTAAACTATATAAAGGTTATAGCAAACCTTAGGGATAAAGCAAGCATTTAACTGTTTATTTAAAACAAGCTAACCAAAAAAAAACCACACAAAGAAAGCTTTCACACCTATGGTGATACCAAACAAATTAATGATTTTATTAAAGTTAAAAATTTAAACAGCTAGCCTAAAGCAGCAAAAAAAGGTAAAGCACACGGCTTTTAAGGAAAAAAATTATAAAAAAAAACACTAGGTTTTACAAGCAAAAAACCTCGTGCAAACACAAATACAAGCAATACAAAATGCAAGCTCTGCACCTAAACCCATACGTTAAAACAGTGTTAGTACGCTTTTTTAAAACGTGCGTTTAAAAACTTTATATTAAATCGGACTATTTAAAGAATAGCTTAAAAGCTTTTAAAGTTAAACCTAAAATTAATTAAAAAAATTAAACAAATTTAAAAAAAAAAAGCAAAGCAGGATAAATTAAAAATTAAAACAAACTAATTATTAAAAAGACTTGCTTAAACAGCTTTTGCAGCAGGTAATAAAACAAAAATAACTTATAAACTGAGAAACTTAGCTATTTTTAATTTAAAGATAATTATATATATATTTAACAAGATTAATAGGTTTTTAAATTTCAAAAGAGCTAATTTTTATAATGTAATATATGCAGGAAATGAAGTTATCCCTATTAAAAAATTTAAAAAAGTTAACATCCGAGTTTAAAAACTAAAAGGACCAAAGGTTTATCGACTTTACGATGTAGCCTTTTGCCCAAATATGGCTATTAACCTAGTATCCCTACGTATACTTAATAGGTTAGGGTATTGGTGGGATAACAAGCCACCTACTAATCTTCTCCGACAAAAAGACGGCTTAATACTTTGCCGGCTGCAAGACCGGCTTAATTAGTTTGTAATAGAATATCTCCTTTTGTTATTTAAAAAAACTGCTTTCTATACGAGGCGCAACAAGCTTAACTTATACACAGGAAAACCACTCTTGAGAAGGGACCTATTTTAATGGCATCTTAGGATGGGACATTTAAGACCTAAAGCATTGCGACATTTGGTGGTTTTATCTTAGGGGGTGGGAATGCGCCGAGCTCTCAATAGTAGTAACAAAATTAAAACTGCTTAATGTAACGCGTGTAGTGTGTTTAAAATCAAGCGCTAAATTAATAAATTACTTAGAAAAAAGCTAACAACAGCTAAAACACGCCTGGCTATTAATTTTTACAACTTCGAAAATCTTAAAAAAAACGGAGGTGCGGAATGGTATGTGATGCTTATAACAAACTGTTTTTCTGGCTTTACTTTTAACTACTACTTATATAATCAAATATATTTATTAATTAAAATTGCACTTAGTCACTTAATTAAGCACTTAAAAAATCATTATAAAACTAAGGTGTTAATTATTAAATGTAATAATAAAATAACTATAAATATAAACAGCACGTTAAAGCTTGCTTAGCATTTTCAAACCACTAAAAAAATCACTTTTAAAGTGTTTCCTTTTAATACCTAAGCACTTAACGAAAGCATTAAAAAATTAAAGGGTGTTATTAAAAATAAAGCAAAATCTATGAGAAATAAATCAAAGCTATCGATTTACTTATAAATAAAAATCGTTAAGGCTGCTGTTTACTTGTATAACCGAACGCCTAAATATTTATATAACTAGAGAACTTTATACGAGAAGTTTTACAATTACTTTCAAATGCGAGACGGTATTATGGGAAAAAGCAAAATACCTATATTATCTCATTTTAAGGTTTATAAATGTAAAGCCTTTGCAATGACATTAAACGCACAGCAAAAAATAAATAAACAAAGGAAACTTAATTTAAAGGTTTAAATCGGCTACTTTATTAAATACCAATTATTTACTACCTATCGAATTTAGCTACCTAAAATTAATAAAATTGTTGTAATTAAAGATGTTATATTTAATAAAAACGCTATTTTCTTAAAAGATATTAAATCCTTAAAAAATGATTTTTTAAAAATTATTAACGAGAAATTCGAGGCTTTAGTTGCTAAGATCACCTAGCAAATCTAACTAAAAACTGCTTAGCAGTTCTTTACTAATTCTTATAAAAATCAAAAGGTATACGCACTAATTAATTTTGCTAAAAAAGCAAAAACCAAGGACAATATTAGCAAAGATAAAGATTTAAAACTAAATTTGCCTGTAAAAACTAATCACTTATACACCAAAGCAATTTTTGCTTTATATTTAACTCCTTTTAAATCTCCTGACCCTTATGCTTTCCTTAGCGCTACAATTAAAAAAGCTAGCCAAGGGAAAAATCTTAATAAAACTATTAGGTTGCCTAATTTAACCCTAAGGTTTAAGGGAAGTTATCACACAACCTTCTCCGGAGTTATAGCACGTGAAAGTTGTTAGGAAGCCACGTTTAATGTAAAACGCCTAGCAACCGCGGAGTTATAATACGGCATGCTAATAAGCAAAGCTAATAAAGCTAAATTTTTAAAAAGACTTTTAAGCCACTTTAGTAGCAAACTGAAATTTTGCCAAGATAAAAAGCTTATATTTTTCGCAAAAGCGCAGCTAAGCAAAAATGCAAAAGTGCTTTAACTTAAATCCATTTTCAAAGCGCAGCTAAGCAGCAAAGCAAAAGCGCCTTAACTTAAATCTATTTTCAAAGCGTAGCTAAGCAAAAATGTAAAAGCGCTTTGGCTTAAATTTAGTCCAAAAGGTGCTTTGGCTTTTTCGATGTTAAACTTAACAAGGCTTTTTTAAGCTAAGTCTTAAATCCATTGCTAAAACTTTCTACCACTTTTAAAGTGGCATAAAAATCTAAGTACTTATTCTATGGGAAAGCACTTTAAACAAGCCGAAAAGTCACATCTTTAAAGCTATTAAAACATAAATACATGGGAAAAAATCAATGTACGTATTACCTATGAAAAGCTAACTTTAAACTATATATAGGTGTATGTTTACAAGTTCGATAAGCATGGTCATTACTAAAAGTGTAAAGCTAAGCTTGTTGTATAAAAAAACCAACAGCTTATTAACAAAAAAGAAAATACCTACGCATTAACCTTAGCGGGAAAATCCTTTCAAACCTTAATAGTTATTGCAGCTAAGTTTAACCTTAAATTAAAACAGTACGATGCGGTAAACGCTTTTATAAATGCTAAACTTAACAAGGAAATCTATATGCGTATGCCTTTAGGATATCGCAAGCCATAAACTTCACTTCGATTATTTCGAGCGTTATATAGCCTTAAAAAGTCTTTGTTGCTATAGCAGCGCGAGTTTACTTAAACCTTAAAATCCATAAGCTATTAAGCTATTTCTCACAAGCTATGCTGCTACTTTAAACAAGGTGTTTTAATTTTTATTTATGTAAATAATATAATCCTAGCTTATTAAAAGCATAAAAAAATAATCG
Organism: Xylaria arbuscula; assembly: GCA_022385695.1. Classification (NCBI taxonomy): domain Eukaryota; kingdom Fungi; phylum Ascomycota; class Sordariomycetes; order Xylariales; family Xylariaceae; genus Xylaria; species Xylaria arbuscula. Next base: position 1,692,640 of record MU279343.1, read on the forward strand.
CTCGACGTGCTATTTTTAAATTAAAGCGCTGCTACTAAATAATTAGTAAAAAAAACCTACTTTAGTTCCTCGGTGTGAAAGTAATCAGAGATTGCAATAAAGGCTTAATTTAGCTATTTTAATCCTTTTATATTAAAAAGATTGTCAAGCTTAAAAACAAAAATGCCTCGGACAAAGCATATATACCTATAAAAGCAAAAAAGCTAGGCTTTTATAATTAAATAGCTACTAAGCAAAAGATTCACAGTTACTAGAAAAAAATAGGCTTAATTATATATAGAGCAGTAATCACCCGGCCAAATATTGCTTTTAAAGCCTTACAATTATCCCGTTTTAACTTAAATTTTAAACTTAAACATCACAGCTTTGCTGATTAACTACTTGATTACCTTAAGGCCACCTAATATTATGCCTTTTAGTTTAAAAACGGAAATAACTTTGCAATTGCTAGTGATTCCTCGTTTGCCGATAATACCATCAACCGTAAAAGCTTATTGGCCTATATGATAAAGCTCTTTAGTAGCGTTATTAAATAAAAAGCCAACAAATAAGATATTATGATTACGTTAACCACCAAAGCTAAGTTACTCGCGTTAGCTTAGGCAGCTAAAAAGGCTATGTTTATTAGCCGATTAATTAAAAAACTGGAAATTACTTTAAACGATTAGCAAATTTAAATCTAGTGTAATAATTAACAAACTATCGGTCTGGTGACCAAAAACATTACTACGCTCCATATAAAGCTACGCTATATTAATATTCACAATTATTAGCTACGTTAAAAAGTTATCAATAAAACCCTCAAAGTTAAATACATCCTTACAAACGACATGATTGCCGATGGCCTAACCAAGGCCCTCCCTAAAGAAAAATAAAACACCTTTTTAAAGTAGCTTAACCTTGTAGATATTAAAAGCATCCAGGAACAGCGGAGACTACAAGAAATACTTAAGGAGAAATAAGGGATGTTAAAGGACTCACTAAAAGGAGAAAAGTTTAACACATGGATAATTAAATGATTAAGAAAGGTATTTTAGTCCTATAAGATTGTGAGAAGTTATTGCTATGCGCTTTTAGTTGTAAAAACCATCCCTTAAGGGGTGCTTCCTAAAAAGGTGTGTTAAATATAAGGGATATAATTTTATTCGGTATATTAACTAAAAGGGGTTCCAAGGAGGGACCCATGTTAGGATAACAAGGTCCTTATATAATTTTGCTTACAAACGCGGTCACTACTAAATAAAACCTACATGAAAAAAGAAATCAATACAACACATTTAACTTAATTGCATGCTATCGCTTATATTTAACAACTAAAAGCTATTTAGTCGAAGTTTATTATCTTTTTATTTTTAATAGCTACAAAAGCTATTATTTAATTAAATTTAAGCTTTATTATAAAAATAATAACATTATTATTTTATGTATGCTTTTTTATTTATTTTATTTTTTTTAGCCTTTTAATGTTGGTTGTTTTAGTTTATTAAAGCAAGCGTACGGCCGGCAAATCGAAAATATAATGCGCAAGCATATTACCTATATTACTAAGGCCAACTTTTTTTCTGCTTTTTATACTGCTTTTTCAAAAGTTTTTACACTTAAAAATATTTAAAGCGGCTTCCGAGGTATTGGTTTTATGCCTTTTAGTCCAGATTTTGTACTTTCGAAGTTGGATATAAAACTACGGACCTTAACACTTCCTAAATCAGTCCTTGAGCTACCTATGCCGTGGGTTTTCAAGACACCTAATAACCTAATTAAGGCTACATTGCAAACCGAATATATTAAAAGTCGAATCGCCCGTCATTAAAGCAGTTCCCTAACGTTAATTTATCAATTAATCGACCAGTTAACAAAGGGGGCAAAAGGGTTAATGCATTAAGTCGCATTGCTTCGAGCAGAGGTCCAGGACCTTCGTGAGGCAAATCAGACCTTAAGTAAACGCCGCAGGGCCAAAAAGATACGTGTCCGTTAAGGAGGGTCACTTACTTTACAAAAAGGACAAGATCTCACGGCTTAAAAAGAAGTACAAAGACTAACACAAGAAGAAATAGATGAGGATTGTATTGTTGTTGGAGGGGCTCGAGCAAAGCAACGGCGCTGTAGACGATGTGGTAATACCGGTTATAATACGCGCACCTGTGAAATCGACGTAAATACACCTGGAGAAGATAATCTTAAATAAATAAAGTCGATTTAAAGCGTTGTGGTTAATTTATTAGATTATTAGTTCCTTTGGTTAGTTAAAGTAGCCCGTTTGCTTAGGCGGCCCGCTCGCTTATTAACTACGTTATATAATTGCTTAAATTAAAGCTTATATATAATTAGCTATAATTAGCTAATTATTAAATATTTAAATATACCTTTAGTATAATTACTATATAAAAACCAGTGAATTATATAAAAAGTATAAATTAGTGTTTAATAAAAAAAAACAAATAGGTTTATAAATGGCCGAAAAAAAGCGATAGCTAAAAAAAGCCGTTTTAAATAATTTAAAAAAAAACTTATTTAATGTAAAAAAATAAAAATTATACGGTATTTTTTAATATTTTATTTATATTTTTATATAATTTGTTAATTAATTAATATTTAATTAATTACGTTAATATACGCTAATTAAAGTTAATATAAAACCTAGTTAATTAAAAAAACTTTATAAAAAGTTAAAACTTTATAATTATTATAAATAATGTTTAAATATATTTATCGGTAATTATTAAAAATATCATTTTAATTATAAAATAATAAAAAATAAGTTTAACACTTAAGCTTAAAAGGCGTTTTATTTATTATATAGCTAAGTTAGGTAATAAAACAACTAACACCTAGTTAATTTAAATAGTTTAATTAGTAATTATTTAGCAAATAAAATAGCTAAAAAGCTAAAAGCCGTTATTTTATTTATATTAAATTAATAATTAAAAATTGCTTTTTAAAACATATTTATATTATAAACCAATATATAATAAAATACCCTTTGCTTAAAATTAAGCTAATATATTTAAATTTAAGCATTTAAAGCTTAGTATAGCTATAATAACGCATAATTAATTATTAAATATATTTATATTTTAAAATTAATATTTATTTTTAATTATATATTATAATTAAAGCATAAGTTAAATTTTTAACCGGTATATAAATATTTAATTTTTTATTAACTTTTTTAAACTTTAAAAAATATAACGTGTTTTATTATTAAGTGATAAATATCATTAAGTAATAAAAGTTTAAGCACTATTTAAGTTGCAATATAAAAAAAACAATTATAACGCAATTAAATTACTTTAAATTAATTAGAATCTTTTTTATTAAATGTATTTACATCTACTATATAAGTGCGCGCATTATAACCGGTGTTGCCGCATATGCCACAATAGCGCGCGCGTATAAATGCTTTTACCTAACAACTACTTTTTTTACTATTTTTTTAATTTACTTAACTACTACCTTTTTTAAAGACCTAAAAATTTATTTTTTTAGATCGAGTAAATATTTCTCTAGTTTGTAATTGCTTATTTTTTATTTTCTAATGTTTATTAAAAATATAGTTAGCTTTTTAAAGCTTAGCTATTTTATTTAGTATTAACGTTTGCCTATGCAATAAATAGTATGTAGTTTTTAATAACAAGTTTATAGCGTTAATAATTTTGCTAGGTAAGTTATTTTAATGTTTAGCAATTTGGGTTTTTAAGTAAATAGTTTGCAAAACGGCTTTTTTAATAATAGTAAAGGTTTTTAAAACCTAAATAGTAAAAAGTAACTTAGGCTTTAACAACGGTATAAAAAAAATTAGCATAACATTAAGCTTTAAAATAACAATTTTTAGGTTAAATAAAATAAAGCCAGTGGCTTTAAACCTAAATATAATGTTTACAAGTGTTATTGCTTAAATATAAGCTTTAAAAAACGCAGGTAAAAAGTTTTTTTTTAAAACATATATTATATTTATTTATATAATATTGCTAATTTTAATATTATACGCTTTTTTTAACGGGTTAAAATATGCCACGTTTAAAGGCTAAAGTTTATAAAAAAAATGCGCAGGTATTATTTTGGTAAAAATATTATTTTTTTAGCAATAGTTTTTAAATTTTTCTAAATAATAGCTTTTATAATTATTAAAAATAAAAAAATGTTTTATATTTATTAAACATAGTTAAATATATTTATTAAAGTGTTTAATTTATTTTAAACTAAGATTATTATTAATCTAGCTATTATATAAAACTGTAATTTGCTATTTAAGTAGTAAAAGGTTATTGTAATACTAAAAGGCAAAATAGGTTTTTTTTTTTAAAATAATAAAAGGCAATATTAATTAACCTTATAAATTAATTAAATAAATAACTATAAACCAATTTTAATTGTTTTGCTAAGCTTATTTAAGATTATTTTGCTTTTTAATATTTATTATAACTATATTAATTATAATTATATTTATTATAAACCTTGTTTTATTAAAATTATATATATTTTTTTTTGCAATGCTTTAATGTTTAATAGTTTTTTTTATGCATTTATAATACGCGTTATATTTGGTAAGATTTTCGCAAAAAACTCGGCTATAGTTGATTTAATAGTTTAAACGCGTTTAAAGAGCTGGTGTACGGTTTATAAAGCGCGTTGTTTAGCACTTTCTAATAGGTTGGCTACCCTGCTTAGCCAATAATCGGTCGGCTATATTTTAAACATAACACACCTAGGGAGAAAACGCTTTTAAATTTAGGTAAATTATAAACTATATAATTGCCTGCTTTTTGAAGTTGGTTAATTTTAACTTTATATTTTTGCTGCCGCGCCGGGGCGCAACACCGGCAATTTTGCGGCGGAAAGTTTTATTGAAAACGCTATACATTTTTGCAAGCTTATAAATAAAAATGTAAAAGTTGCGTTTAAAAGCGCTAGTAGCAGTTAATAACCTAGCTTTTTTTAATGCATAGTTTATTGTTATAAGTAAAAAAAATAAAGTTTAAATAATAAAAAGTAGAAAAACTTAAAACTTTTATCACTTAATAATATTTATTACTTAATAATAAAACACGTTACACTTATATATATAATATTAAAATTATTTATTATTAATTTTACGTTTAAATTATTTTTAATTAAAAACGTATAAAATAAAATTATTATTTTAAAAAAATATATTATTTTTTAAAAAACTTGGAAAAAAAAACGGAATTATTTTAAAAAGCTATATAATTTATTATATAATAAAATATATTTATTTATAAATGTTTATTAATAACTTAAAATTATAAAAAATTAATATTATATTATATTTTTAATTATTTTAAAAAGTTATGTAAAAAATTATTATATATATAATATTAGCTTAAAAAAAACTTAAAATGAAATACATTATATAATAAATATTTATTTTAATATTAATATAAATTATAATTATTTTTATATAAAAGAAAAACTTAAAAATAATATTATATAAAGTATTAAAGTTTAATATAATATAGTTTATCACTAAATAGCGCATATTATTTAATCGCGCACCTTTACTACTTTTTATTACTTTATAATAAAATATTTTAACTAAAACACTTTTAATTAATTTAAATTAATCGTTATTTAACTTGTTATTTAATTTTATAATGATTTCACAAGTTTTTAAATTATAATTTATTTTATTATAGCTGCTATAACACCTGCTACTTGTTTTTTTTTGTTTTAACGAACCTTTATTTTCACCTTTATTGGTTGCTAAGCGTTTACTTTTTGCCTTGTCGTTTTATAGCTTTTGAGATTTTTTAACAGTAAAAGGTTTTTCAAGCTATACACGCAATTTTTTAGCTTTTTAGCGCTTAAAAAAGGCTAAATTAACCTTTTTTAATATATATATTTAATTTTTTATAAAGGTTATTTTATGCGCTATTATATTTATACCTTTTGCTATTTAGTTTACCGCATTTAAAATTAATGTTAAAAAGCTTTTTTTATAAGCTAAAACTTTAGTTTTAATAAAAAAAAAGTGTTTACTTGTTTATTAAAGGTTAAATAACGTTTAAAGGTTATAGGTATTAGTTGTCCTTAAATATAATAGGCTAAGTATAAACGTTTAAAAACGTATATCTAGCTTATTAATTACTTTATTTAAATAGTAAAGTATTAAACCAAATGTGCTAAATTTAAATTTAATATTAATTTTTATAAAAGTGGCAAAATGCGCGGCTTTAAAAGCAATAAAAAACTTTAGCTTTATAATATGGTTTATTAAAGCTTTAATAAATAGCTTGATTTTTTTTAAATAAACGCGTTTTAAAAGCAAATAAAATGCTATATTTAATAGCTAAAACAAATAAAATAAATAAAGCGGCATACTAAGCGTAATAATGCCATTATTTTTGCAATATAACTTAAACTTTGCTAAAATATAGCTTTTATAACTATTTAAAATTAAAAAGCAATATAAACCTTTTATTTGCGTTTTAATATGCTTATTAAAGTGTTTAATCTAGTTTATACCTGTTTTATTATTAGTTTAGCCATTTGCTATTAATTTAATTACTTAATCGCTTAATAAATTGCATTTGATAAACCAGTTTAAAAAATAACATGCGTTTAAAACAATAAAAAACGGCAAAATGTACTAGCTTTACAAATTAATGCCTTTAATTACTGTTAACTATTTTTAATTGCCAAGCTAAATTAATTTTATCTTTTTATGCTAATTGGCATATGTTACAACAAGTATTAATACAATTATTTTTATTATAAAGCCAGTTTTGTTAAAATTATATATGTCCTCGTTTAAAATGCCGTATTTAGCCTTAATATTTGCAACCAGCCTAAACCAACCAGAAATAACGCCTGGGTCTTTATAAAGTGCCCTTTGGTAATTATATTTTTAATTTATTTTGGTCTTGAGGTCTAGGTTGCAGTCGATAAATTGCCTAACCTAGTGCTTGCCAACAGGCTTGCCACCGCGCAATTTCAAAAGGAAATTGGCTATATTTTTTATACCAGCAATTTTAAGAGGCATTTCTCAGGTATCTAGGTCGATTATATGCTTTTAAAGCACCTCTTTTTCAGTTCTATTTAATTTACGTCGATTAAGTCCAATTTTGCATATTGAGGTTCGGCCGTTAATTTAATAGCGTAAAGTTATTTTAGGGATATTATAAAGCCTCGCAGCAGCCCGTTAGCTAATTTTATTTGGTTTGTTATGCGTTGCTTAAATTGCTAAAAAAATTCGATCTTTTTTAAATTTAGTAGTTATTATAGTTAAAAAGTTATTACGTGTTAAAATTTAAAAAAAAGAATTTAAAATAAACGTGCGCTATTAAATGATACGCGCTATTTAATGGTAAACCACGTTATATTAAATATTAATTATTAAAAAAAATTTAATTAAATATAATTATTATATAAATATGCTAAAAAGTATTTAAGTTTAATATAATATTAATTTTTTAAAAGTTTTTATATAAAAGCTTTTTTATAAATTTAAAAGCATGTTTTTATATAATAGCAAATATTTTATTAAAGCACTTTATATAAAATAGTAATAATAATAATAATATTTACTTTACCGATAAAAAATATAACTAAAATAACCATATAAAAAAAAGCTTTAAGCTTAAGTTTTTATTATATTATTTAAATTAATTAAATATATGCTAAAATAACCTTTAAAGCTAAAAGCTTATTAATGCTAACTATTATATAAATAAAAAATGTTTTATATGTTAAAAAAAAATATTAATTATATAAACATATTTTTTAAAAAAAAGCCCGCGTAAAAAACTAATATTTTAATTTATATAAAATAATTTATAATTTTATATTATTACTTAATAAATTTTTACTTTTTTTAACAAAATATAAAAAATACCTTAAATTAAACAATAGCTAAAATAATATTAATAAAAATTTAAGCAAGCAATTTATTTAATTTTTTATAAATAATGCTTTTATATATAAAATAAAAGTTAATTTTTTAAATAACTATTAAAGCATTAAATAATATTGCTAGTTTAAATAGTTTAATTTTAACTTTTTTTATTTTTAAAGCATATTTTAAAATTAATTAAGATTTATTACTTTTGTTTAATATTATATAATAAATTAAAGTAATTAAAAAAACTATAAAAATATTACGCGAAAAAAAAGCAAAGGTTAAAATTAATTAAATAATTTAATTTTATATAATATATTATTTTTACCTTTATAAAGCAAAGTGTTTATATAGCAAAAAAAAAAAAAAATTATATAAAATTTAATTTATAAAAAAAACCAATGTTATTATTAATTTAATTAATAGCTTTATATATTTTAAATATATTTAAATTAAATTATATTATTATATAATTAAAAATTTAACTTTAAATGCTATAAAAACAATAATTAAAAAAGCATAACTTATTTAATTATTAATTATATAAAAGAAAAAAAAACGTTTTTATAAAAATGCAACGCTTAATAACACCTTTATATAATATATAAACTATTAATTTTTAATTGCTAAAAAAAATAAAGCTATACTTTAATTATTAAACTATGTAAATAATTTTATTATATTAAGCAAATAATAATATACACATTTTTTAGCTTAAAATAAAACAATTAAATTAATTAAAGTTAAAATAATTAATTATAAATATATTAACGGTATAATTATAATTAATATTAATATTTTTTTTAATTGCTTTAATATATTTAAAATTTAAATTATTTTTTAAACACGTTAATATAACATTAATGTTTAAACGTTAATTGTACGCTATATTAGCTAATGGTTAAAATAGCTAAAAATTAACCAAGGTAGCTAAAAATAACTAAAAATAGCTAAAGCTAGCCAAAGGTTAGCTAAAACTTATATCTCACCATTTTTACACTTATAAATTCCTTTATTTATTTTTTTAATTATAACGCATTTTTTACTTAAACCGGACACCTAATTAAGCTGGCTACTTGATTTTTTATATAAAAATATACCGAAAAAGCCTGTTCATTTTAACGGATATTAAGGCTACAAACTAATAATTAATATATTTAAAATCTTTATTTAAAAATAAATCCAATGGTATTTTTAATAAATTTGCTATTATTTTATTTAATACCTTTTTAAAAAACCACGCTAAATTTTTAGCGTGGTTTTAAATGCACTTATAAATAAAATAGTGGTAAATTTATAAAAAATACCATTGGATTTATTTTTAAATAAAGATTTCAAATATATTAATTATTAGTTTGTAGCCTTAATATCCGTTAAAATGCACGGGCTTTTTTGGTATATTTTTATATAAAAAATCAAATGGCTAATTTAATTAAGTGTTTAATTTAAATAGGAAATGCGTTAATATAATAAAAATAAAATACTTTATTTATTACTTTTTTTAACTTATATAATTTATATAAATTTTAATTTAACATTAATTAATGTTATATTTTACAACGTAAATTAATTAAAAATAATAATAAAATTTTAATCTCGTTATAACGTGGTTTATAAGCGAGCGACGCATTTAAGCGAGCAACACACTTTTCTTATAAACGCGTCGGTTTAACTTTGTCGCGTAATAATTCCTTAACAACACAATGTCAAATAAAACTAAAAAAGCTAAAATACTCCTTGCTATTTAAGCTATTAATTTCCGTTAAAAAATTAGCATTTGATGTGCTTGTAAAATCTATTAATTTTTTGAGAGCACCGTACGTTATAAAATAAACGGTCGCACTGCACAAGACAAAACCCGCGCTAATATGCATAAACTCGATCCAATTAAAAAGGATGTTCTTCTTAAGTATATACTCAATCTAAATAAGCGAGGATATTCCCTTGCCTACGCTACTATAAAAAATATGGCCAATCTTCTCTGCGATTTGCGTAGCGCACCCCCAGTTAGCAAGCACTAGGCTTACAACTTTGTCAATTGCCATAAAAAGCTTCAAACGCAGTTTATGCGTCTTTACAATTATTAAAAGGCATTGTACAAAGATCCAAAGATCATTAGCACGTGGTTTAAGCATTATATGCGCATAAAAACGCAATATAGCATTTATGATAACAATGTTTAAAACTTTAACAAGACTAGGTTTATAATAGGCCAAATTTGCGCATATATAGTTATTACACGCGCCGATTAACATAAAAAGCATAAAGCAGTGCAGCCTGGTAATAGGAAATGGTTAACAGCAATTTATGCTATTAATTTGCGTGGTTTATTTATCCCGCCATACTTTATCCTCCAAGGCGTTTTTTATCTTTAACATTAGTATAAAAACACTAACCTTTTAACCGATTAAATATTTAATATTAGTCCTAATAGATAAATAAACAATAATATAAAATTAAAATAAATAAAACATTTTAATAAATATATTTAATTGTTATAAAAAGGCATATATTAATTATTAGTGCTAAATTAGCACAAAAGTTACGTATTAGTTAAGTTTGAAAAATATTGCAAAAAACAAAACATTATAACCATTCCTTTGCCTTTTTACTTATTGCATTTAATTTAACCATTTAACATTAAGCTTTATAGTGTTTTAAAGCAGGCATATAGTTGCTAAATCAATAAATTTATTAAATTACACATTAACTATATCATTAAGCCCAAGTTTTTTATTGCGTTTAAAAAAGCCTACTTTGCTATTTTTATAAAATCAAATATTTTAAGAGGTTTTTAAAAGTTAGGATTAATGCCTTATAATTTGCAAGCTGTGATTTTAAAACTGGATGTGCAATTACGGTCACCAACGCTAATTCACAACACTGTTGAGCTACCCGACCCTTGGGTCTCCTAAACGCCAAGGACTGCCAGAAAAGCAACCGCGCAGTCAACTTTTATTAAAAGTCAAATCTCTAGTCACCAAAAAAGCTCCCCAGGGCTAATTCTAAACGCTGTCGACCAGCTTGCAAAGTCAAATCAAATGTTAGCGCATCAACTAACCCTCATAAGCAATAAAAACCAAAAGCTTCGCAAAGCAAATAAAGCACTAAGCAAGCGCCGGAGGGGCAAAAAAAGGCGCCTATAAAATGGATACAGTTTTACTGTAAAAAATGCAACTGATTTGATTGCCTAAAGGGATGCGCAGGACTTGGTACGGTTGCAAACGTCGAGAAATCGTAGTGGTGGTGAGTCGAGTTTGCCGCGCCAGCGACAATGTAGACGGTGCGGCAAAACCGGCCACAATGCTAAAACTTATAATAAAAACATAAAAACAAATAATAAATTAAAATCCAATTAATTTTTAATTATAACTACTTTAGTTGTAAAGTTATTAATAATTAAACCTAATAGTATAAAAAAAGTGCGTTGCTTGCTTAAATGCGTTGCTTGCTTATAAACCACGTTATAAGCTTTATATTTTATATTGCATTTTGTTTTTTCGAAATAATTAATAAAAAAAATTAATTTTATCATTATATTTTAATAAAAATTTTTATATAAAAGTTTAATTAATAGCATATAATTATATTAAATAATTTATTATACGTTAATTAAATAATAATATATTTTTTATTTTATATAATATTTTATAACGTTATTTAACCATTTAATTATTTGTTATATTAACTACGTTATTATTTTTATTTTTTTTATTTTTTTTATTTTTTTGCATTATATAAAAAGTTAAAAACGTATATATTATAATGTAATATAAAAGAAAAATTTAATTAATAGCGTTAATTAAACAATAATTATTTTATATAACATTTTATTAACGTTATACATTTATTTAACTTTTTTTTATATATATATAACTAAATTTTCATTATATATAGCTTATTAAACCTTTATTTTTACTTTATATAATTTTTTTTAAACTTTATATAATTATTTAACCATTTTATTATATGCAAATTAAAACGATAATAACCTTTTACTTCGTATAACACTTTATTAACGCCGTATAATAACCTTTACTTTATATGGCATTATTTAAACCTTATATAATTAACCTTTATTTTGTATAACATTTTATTAACATTATATAATTATTTAACAATTTATTATATATTAATTAAACGATTATTTAATAATTTTTTGCTATATATAACTAGTTAAACCTTTGCTAATTATATAGCCTAATTATTTTTAACTTTATTATTATATATATAATTTATTTTTTATATATAATAAAATAAGGCTTAAAAAAAAAAAAATAACAACAATAAAATAACAATAATAATTAATATGAAAAAATATATGTAAATTATATGGGCAATGGCATAGCCATTGCTATAAGTGATAGCTTATAACTTGGTTGACTAGTTGCGTGTGTGTAAGTGGCTAAGGTAGGTAGGTCGGTTGGCCGACGGCCAACCCTTTAATATAGCTAGCAATTCGGGCTATTGTCGGCTCGATCTCGGCTGCGCGCAGCCGTAAGCCTTCCGAATAGCCGGATAAACGGCTACCCTAGGTGCCTGGCACCTGTAGCCACTAGCCTTGTTATAATAGCTTAGCAATTTAACTTTTTTTATTTTTAGCCATGTATAAATTTAAACTTTATACGGTTAAGCCGTATATATTTATATTTTCACTTTTTTTAAAGCTTTAATTAAATTTTTTAAAAGCTATTATTTTATATAAACTTTTTAACTTATATAAGCTACGATTTTTTTTTATACGGCTATTTTATAATTTATATGGTTTATTTTTTTTTATTTTATATAATGCGTTTTAATTTATATTTTTAAATATTAATTAAGCTTTTTAATATTGTTTTTTTTTATTTAATTAATTTAGCTTAAGTTATAATATATAATTAATTAGCTTTTTTATAAAAAAAAATAATTAATGTTTAAACATTAATTATATGCTATATTAACCGATAATTAAAATAGTTATTTTAATTAACGTAGTTAAAATAGCTAAAATAATTAAAAGTTAATTAAAATAGCTAAAAATAGCTAAAAATAATTAAAGCTAATTAAAAGCTAATTAAAACTTTATTTTTACATTTATAAATTCCTTTATTTTTTTTTTAATTATAATATAATAAAAATAAAATATTATTAACATAGTTAGCTAAAAAAGTAAGCCCTGCAAAGGCTACTTATTTTAATAACTAAGGTTTATTTTTTTTTAAAAAAAAATCTAGCTTAAATATAATTACCTCCGGCAATTAAACTTTAGGTAAATTTTTCTTTTTACATTAATTTATTACTTTACTATTTATACAAGTTTTTATTAATTATATTTATTATTTTTTTTTAATTTATATAATTTATATAAATTTTAATTTAATAATTAATAAAATAAAAATTAATTAAAGCATTAAAAAAAGCTATTAAAGTATTATTAAAGCTTTTATATGCTTAGTTTTAAAGTGTAATATTAAAAAAAGCAAATAAATAATTTTAATAATATTTTTTCTTTATTAATTATTTTAAAAAACATTTATATTTAATAATAATAATATTTTAATAATAATTATAAATTATTTAAAATTAATAATTTAATTATTTATTAATTTATTTATAAAATAAAATATAGCTTGTTTTTTATAAGCTTTATTATAATTATATTATTTAATTGTTAAATATAAAAAATTTTAGCTTATTAAAAAAAAATTAAAAAATTAACTTAAATTTTTATTAAACATTTATTTTAATATTAAAGCTTTAAAAATAAATATATTAATAGTTTATTATAAAATATAAGTTATTATTTTAATTTTAAATATAATTAAACAAGCTTAAAAAACAATTAAAATATAATTATAAAATTAATAAAAAATGTTAAAATTAAAATATATTATTTTTTATAATAAAAACGTTTTAAATATATAATTATTTAATTTATTAAAAATAAATTAATTAAAAATATTAAATTTTTTATTAATTATATAGTAAAAACTTATATAGGTAATAAGGTAATAAATTAATGCAAAAAGAAAAATTTAGCTAAAGTTTAATTGCCGGAGGTAATTGTACTTAAGCTAGATTTTCTTTTTAAAAAAAGTAAACCTTAGTCATTAAAGTAAGTAGCCCCTACGGGGCCTACCCCCTTAGCTAACTATGTCATTATAATTAAATTAATTATTTTAACATTTTTTAAAAGTTAAAATTTATAGCAAATTAATTAAAAGCTAGCTATAAAATTTAATTTTTTTAAAAACCTTTATTAAAAGCTATTTTTAAAAAAAGCTAGCAAAGTTTTTAATAACTAAGCTATAAAAATAATATATTTAAAAATAAAAGGTTTAAATTTTAAAAATAAATTATAAAAATTAATTAAATAACGTTATATATACGTTAAAAAAAGTTTAAATTAACATTTTATTTATATAATTAATATATAAAAAATTAAATAAAAGCTTAAGCGTTAATTTATATACGGTAATAAAACAGCTAACTAAGAAATAAAATTAAATAAAATTATAAAATTAAAAATATTATTAAAGTTATAATAGCTTAATTATTAAAGGAAACATTAAAAAAAGCCGATATAATAAATAATTATTAAAAAAAATAGCTTTAAAGTGAAAAAATAATAATTAAATAAATGGTTTACAATAAATTGAGCCGTGAAACCTCAGGTTAACTTAATGCTATTACGCAATAATAAAATTAATGTTAAATTTAAAAGGTTATATAATTAACTTTATTAAAAATATAACCTATATATATATAATTTATATAGCGCATTTAAATTTTCTTTATATATTGTAATATAATATAAATTTAATTAATTAATTAAAACAAATTAATTAAATTTGCTTAATTTTAATAATTAAAAGTTTTATATGTTATATATTATTTATAAAGTTAAATTAAGCGATTAATTAACATTAATAGCTTTAATAATAAATATAAAAATAATTTTAGCTAAATTAAAAAACTACACGTTTTAAAACAAAGAATTTATAATAAAAGCAAGTTTTTTAAACTTTTAAAAATATTTTTAATTAAAAAATAAATTTATATAGCTTTTAACATTAAAAATGTTAAAATATAAAAATTATTTAAAAAAAGGTTTAATAAATTTATAAAAATATAATTATTACTTATTATTATTAATAATAAAATTAACTTAATAAATAAACTTTAAAACTTTTTTAAAATAATAAAAAAAAGCAAAAAGTTTTACTAAGCTAATTAAAACTAATATATTTACTTTAAATATAATTATAATAACTATTAAAAATATATTATAAATTTAATTATATAGCTAAGCAAATTAGTTTTTTTTAATTTATAAAAATAATTAAAAAGTAATATAATTAAATATAAAAATTAAAAAAATATTTAAAAACTATTTAATAATTATAAATTAAAGCTTAATATTATTAATATATAAAAAAAATAAACTAGCTTTTAAAAAATTTAAAAGCTTATATAATTAAATAAAAAGCTATTATATTTTTAGCTATTAAATATAAAATTATAAAGTTTAAAAATATAAATTATTTAATTATAAATTTAAAAATTTATTTTAAAAAAGTTTTAAGCATTTAAATTACTATTTATAAAATAATTAATAAAAATGCTATTATTAATAATAAATTAATTTATTAAAAAATAGCTGCTAATTTTAAAAATAAAGCTAATTAAATAACTTTTATTTATAAACTAGCTATTTATATTAATAAAAATGCTTTTAAAGTATAATTTAATAAAAAAAACGCAAATAATAAAATTAAAAACTTAATTATTTATTAGCAATATTTAAAAATATAGCAAAAGCTATAAAATTTAAAAAAATAAAAGCAATTAAAGCAATTATTTTAAAAAACACATTTAAAATAACTTTAAAATATATAAATTAAAAGCTTATATATATAAAAGCTATTTTAGCTTTTATTTTATTATAAAGTATTATTTTTTTTTTAAAATAATTTTTAATAATTTTATTTTAAATTAAATTATTATAAAGTTTGTTTAAATTAAATTAAAAAATAATAAAAACTTTAAAAATTTATAAATTAAATATAAAAAAAAAAAACTTAAAATATAAGCTAAAAAGTTAATATAATTAAAATAAATATTTATATAGTTTTTTTTTATTATAAAACTTTATTTATATGTTAAAAAACTTAGCTATTTTAAACTTTAAAATTATTTTTTATATTTTTAATAAAATTAGCAAATTTATTAACTTTAAGCAAGCTATAAAAAAAAACTATATATGTAAAAAATAGCTTTGTGTTTATTTTAGCTTTTAATAATATTAATATTTATATATAAAAATTAAAAAAACTTAAAATAATAAAGTTATATAATATAGTTTATTGCTTAAAAATAGCTATTAATTTAATATTATTATAAATATTTTTAAAAAGAAAAGTTTATTAAAATATTAAGCTAGTTATAAATATATTATAACAATAAAATAAATTTATATTATATTAATTGCAAAATAAATATTATTAATTTATATTAAAATATTTTTTATTTTATTAAAATAAAAATGCTTTTTATATATAAAAAAACAAGTTAACTTTTATTGCTTTAAAGCTTATTTTAAAAGTTAATTTTTATTAATAATATTTAAAGCTAAAGCATTTAAAAATTAATGCTTTTTATTATTTAATAACTTAAGCTAAAAAAATAAAAATATAATAATTTTTAAATAATAAAATATAAACAATAAAATATAATAATAAATTAACAAAATATTATAAAATTACTTTAAATAGCTTAAAATATAACTAGCAATAAATTTTTATAATTATTAAAAAAAACATAGTTTTAAAAATTTATTAATATTAGCTATTAATTAATATTTAAGCTTTAATTTTAATTATTATTTAATAAATTAAAAATATTTTATATTAATTTAAGTATTAAATAACTTAGTTAAACACTTAAAAATTTATTATGCTATTTAAATATAAGTGTTTAAATATAATAATAAACTATTAAAATATAATAACTTTATTAAGCATTTTAAAGCTTTATATAAAATATTATTTAAGTTATACGCTTTTAATATATAAAACTAAATAAAAGCATTAAAAAAGCTAGCAATATTATTAATTATAAAGCTAAAATAATAAAAAGTAGTTTTAAATTATTTATTACTTTTTAAATTAATATTATAAAAACAGCAATATATTTATATAATTAAGTGTTTAAATAGTTATATAAATAAAAAAGCTTATATAAAAAGTTTTATGTTTATTTTTTTAATAAAAATAAAATTATAACTATTTAATATTAATTTAGTTTGCGTTATTTATATATATATAATTATAAAGCTTATGCTTTAATAGCAAATGTTAAGCTAAAAAAAAAAAATTTAATAAGCTTAATTTAAAAGCTTAAATTAGCTATTTTATAAATTATTTATTTTTTAATATTTATTAATATAATTATTTTAATTAAAAATGTTATTTTTAATAAAAAAATTACTTTTTTAAAAAATTTATACAAATTATAAAATAATTTTTAAAAATAAAAAGTTAAAAAAATTAATAACTTTTTATTTTATATTATAATTATAAAACTTAAATTATTATATAAAGCTTTAAAAGCTATTATAATTAATTAAAATATAAAAAGTATATATTTTATTAAAAGTAAAAATAATGCTATTAATATAAATATATTAAAAAATAAAAAAAACATATTTATAAATATTAAATTATTAAAAAAAATAAAAAGCTTAATTAATTTTTTATTAAAGCTTTTTTTTATTATATTTTTTTTTTTAAGTTTTTATAATTAAGCGCTTTTTTTATAATTATTATTAAAAAACTTAATTTGTAAAATTAAAATATTATAGCAAATTTTATTAAATTTAAAGCTAAATTATAAACTTTAAAAATTTAATAAATATATTTAATATTTAATTTTATATAAATATTAAATTTTATAAAAGCAGCTAAAAAGTTATATTTTTAAATAAATGTTTATATGCTTTAAAAACAAAAATTAATATAATAATAAGCAAAGCTAAAATAGTTAAATTATTAAAATAATGTTTTAGCTATTTTAATAACTATAAAATAAATTAAAAAGCAATAGCTTTATAGCTTTTATACGCAAATAAAAATACTTTTATTAAATAAATTTAAAAAAGCTATAAATTACATAAGTAAAACTTTTTTTTTTTTTTTAAATTTTATAAAAAACTTAAAAAGTATTTAATAAATATAAAATTTAAAAAAGCAAAAAAAGCACACTTTTAAAAACATTAAAAAATAAACTTTTAAATTAAAGTTAATATAAATATTATATGCAAAAAGTTAATACAAAATTATATATAAATATATATATATAAATATATATATATAAATTTAATAAATATAATTATTATTTTAAGTATAAAGCAAAGCTAATAGTTTAAAAAAATTAATAGCTTTATAATATTATTAAAAATATATATGCCGCAACTTTTATAAGCAAATTATTTAAAATTTTTATAGCTATTATTGCTAAACTTAATTTTAAATTAAAATAGTATAATATTATTAACGTATTTATAAATGTTAAATTAAATAAAAAAATATAAATAATGCTATAGCTTAATAAAGCTTTATATAACTTATAAAAATTATTTTTACTTTAGCAAAAAAAACTTATTTTAATATTAATAAAAATAAAATATATAGCAGTATTATATAAGCTTTATTATTATTTATATTAATAATATTATATTAGCTTATAAAAAAAACTATAAACTAATAGCTTAAAAAGCTATACAGCAATTTTAATAAATATATTAAATAATTAATAAAAATAATTTATAATAATTTTAAAGTATTAAAATTATATAAAATTATTAAAAATAATTAATATAATTATTTTAAGCTTTATATTTAAAAAAAATCTTTAAGTTAAAAATTATATTTTTTTTTATTATTTATTTTTATATATAAAAATAATTATTAAATAAAAAATTTATTTATATTAAAAAAAAAATTTAATTATATATATAGCAATAATTACTTAATTTAATATTATTTTTAATATTTTAAAGCTTTTTTAATTTTTTTTAAATTTAAACTTAAAATATTATAAAAATGCAAATTATTTATTAAATTATTTTAAACGCATTTAATACTATGCTTTTTAGTTTAAAAATAGCAATAATTTTAAAATAATTAGCAATGCTTTTTTTGCAAACAATATATTTAACTAAAAAAGTTTACAAGCTTATATAATAAAGCTATTTAGCGGCATAATAAAATAATAAATAAATAAGCAAAATATAATAATTATATTTATTATAAAAGTTAAATTATTAGCGTTAGCGCAAACAGCTAAAAAAGCTATATTTATAAATTATTTTATTAAAAAATTAAAAATAATTTTAATAAACTAATATATTTTTATTTAATGCAATAATTAATAAACTATTAAGCTAATTATAAAAAAAATAACTATGTTATATATAAAATTAAAGCATATTAATATATATAATTATTAATTATAGCAAAAAGTTAAAAATAAAACCTTATATATTATTTATATATTAATTAATAATATAATTATAAATAACTTTATAAAATTATTAAACGCAGCAAAATAAAATAAGTTTTTATAATAATTAAAACTTATTAATATTTATAAATATTATAATATAAAAAAGTTTTAAAAGCTTTTAAAAATATTTTTATAAAAAATAAATCAAGCTATTTAAAACTTATAAATTAAAATATAAAAAATTTGCAAAAAAGCTTACTTATATAAAGTTCTTTTTAAAAAAATATATTAAATTTAAAAATTTATATAATTAGCTTTATTAAAAACATAATTTATATATATATAGTTTATATAACGCACTTAAATTTCCTTTATATATTATAACACAACATAGATTTAATTAATTAATTAAAACAAATTAATTAAATTTGTTTAATTTTAACAATTAAAGCTTACCTATAAGCCGCATAGTTTTAGTGCCGCCTAAATCCCTTTAATGCCGAGACGTAGATTTAATTTTTTTAAAATTGCGGGCCGTTTTTTTTCTATGTATAAATGGCCTAAAGGAGACTAGATTAGCCTCTTTGTCCCCGCGCGTAATAGTGACATATTCATTGAGTATGTAGTTAAGGAGAATCCATCGTGGTTTTTACGGTTCCATATAGGAGTGCTAAATTGCCAATACATTTAGCTTAGTCTCAGGGTATAAAACAAAAAGATTGGACATAAGTAATGGATAAATCTTTGGACTCGTGTGTCATGAAGGTTTAATCATACGTATGTTAAGAACCTCGTACTTTGGGATATGTAAAAACACTTGTTGTTGCACGAAGGTCTTAAAACCTTCGTGGGCAACTATCGAACTATATGAAAATGTCTGTTTGTACTCTGTGACAACATTTGACCGTAATTTGATCATAATATAATATCAACGGTACGGGAAAATGAGGAGAGACGGCACTTTGGCTCTATCTAGTGAATAAAACCCGCAGCCGGTCAAGTTTGCCACCCTAGCACCTTTAAGTTAACTTTAGCGGATATTAACAGGAAATATATTGAGCCGACGTTGCGAACGCAGTTATCAACGTTCGATACGATGTACTTACGATTCTGAATTGCTACCATGCTGGTGCAGCCTAGTTGTACTTTATTCTATCCCGTCCAAATTATAATGAGGCCCATACCAAGAAAGTCATGATGGCTGTGCCAGAGCATAAGAGCACTTACTGGGGTCACGCCTCTGGTTTCGCCGCATGTTTGGAGCAGGCTCTGAGGGATCGGCGCACCAACTGGGAGCAGAGATTCCAAGGTACTCTAGGTTAATAAATACGGGCGATCAGTGGTATCATGGAATGTAAATCTTTTCGAAGTGGGCCCGGCCGGGTGGGGAATCTCATTAAGCTACCTCACGTGGGCATATTGTGGTGAGCCCACGATACATTTAGTTATAAACCCCTGGTGTTGATAATCGATGAACGCGGGTTATTGTATGAAGATTCCCATTTCGGATCTCAACAAAGTTGATATAACGCCTCTATAATCTTCATATAGACAGAGAATCGTTTAGAATTTCATGTTAAATAATTACTTATTAGACTGTGTAGGACTTAATATAAGCCGTTTCCACCGATCAGTGTAATACATATAAACTTAGATATATTATTTTATCGAACAACCATTTCTCTCCCTAAAGCAAGACTCTTCAAAACCGGCAGCTTCGAAAATGTAAGCCAAGGTGTTAGCCGCTAGTTATGCCGTTCAATCTAATATTAGCAATCAAGTTGCACTTAAGCCTGCAAACTGAGCCGCAAAATGAAAAAACTGAGTGACGAGTGCTTGATATGATTATTGTGTAGGTTTGCTTATATTTGCTGTGAAGAGCTGCATCGCATTTCCCTTTATTTTAAGTATTGTTGGTTATATTTGCCTTTGCAAGCTGTAACACTATTCTCATTTAAATTGCTAGGAATCTCGTACTTTTTAGTGGCACAAAGGGCAGGAAAACAGTTATGGGCACTATATAAGTATACACTGGTATTTTTTGTATTTTGTGGCAAAATATTATGCTTGCATTTTTTTCTCTGCCAAATGTGATTAATTCTCTAAGAAAATATTCATTTATGTGACATGCCACATATACACCGTTAACTCTTCGGGGATTAACAGCGTCGCCGTTTCCTACGTCACAATTTATAAAATTAAACACCATATAATTTAAATGCCATCGAAGCTGTCAGGTGGGGGTATCTATTGTTCCACATTCCATCAATGCCACGAGAAATATAAAATGAACTTATTGTATACCTATATATACAATAGGCTCTCGAGTCTCGGACTTTGCGTAGTTTCAAACCTCAGAAAATGTCCGCTGGGCCCGCTATACCGTTTATCAGTATAAGATTTGGAAAGAACTATAGACAACAAAGCACAAATGGGTATTTCAGGCGTACGCTAAGTTACCATGACCAAAAGATTCAATAAACTTAGAGTAAACGAATTGTGATCTCATTTGCCTTTTATAGCAATGCTAAATAGGTTGCTAACCGATCTTTACGTCAGAGTGATAGAGCCAGACTGAACTCACTGCATATTTCAGGGGAAAAGTACTTATCACGAAGACAATTACATATCAACTCATACCTTTGTCAATTTTCTCGACTTCCTCTGAGTTTGTAACTAGAACCTGCTACGTATCTACCATTTTGCGCTGATGACTGTGCTCATTGACTGACTAGTAGCTAGAGAAACGTGTAGAGCGAGATCACGCTCTCGCCGATGCGTACCTATTATAGGGGAGTAAGATATAATTCCAAACACTCGCCGCCGATAAGACAATGTCTTGTGGATAAGCAGTCAGCATAGGTCCTCTACACTCATCATAACCCGTAGCTCGTATTTGAATCTCGTCCTGCAGTCGTCGCAAGGTAGATGATAAGAAATACAGTGGCAATGTCAACTGGGTCATCTCTCTGGCCCTCGCCTTGGATCCTTCATGTAGGTCGAAATAAATAGTATCACCCTGCAGAGGTTGACTTTACAGTGTTATGACTTGCTTGAGGGATATAGACAGTCAACCGCTGTTTATTGTTTGATTGGTTTACCGGTATGGGGTAATTAGTGGCGTAGCTTTAAGAATTACCTACATGTATGTGTTACAACACGTATTTTCTAACCCTGGTTCTGCCTGGTGTAAAGTTCGGGAGGCTAGTCAAAACAATCAAATGTTATACAGTAGTGTACGCTCGCCCTTTCACCCTGACGAGCCTGACATCGCCTCATGCAAGCTAAATATCCAGTGTGACTTAACCCCGTTTCCTGCCAAGGTGGGCATGGTCTGGACCAGGATCCTACGTACTTCTTCCGTAGAGGTAGCTGACATAGAACTTTAGCGCATACTGTGTACGAACTCCTACTGGATCGTGTACATATGACTTGGCGCAGATCAATGAACACTACCGATTGGCTTTAGCTAGTAGCGGGTAAGCTCCGCACGCTTATCTTTAGTGTACTACGTTCAGTACTCTCTCTGTCTCTATGCAGGCAAAAGACACTTGTTGCTGCGCGAAGGTTCTGTAGATATCAACAAATGGTCCAGAGATATCGTACATGTAAATAAATCTTCTAAAGCTAGGTCCTTCCAAGGCCCGTAACCATAATAAATATTGAAAACGTACAGTCCAGTCTGTTACAGGTACCGCCTCCTTTTTCTAAGATGACCAAGCATCGATAGTTGAGTGATAAATGCGAAAGGAAAAACTGTATCAAAACTGAGTTTCAAACTGCTACATGATTCTGTTTATAGTAAACCGCATCGATTAGCGCCTCTTAATATTCATACAGTTGACTATTTAGTGGGCAACTTCAAAACACGCGTCTCCCGGACCTGAGCGCCTTCATCTTTCAAGTACCTGCCACTCTTGTAGCTAAATCGAGTCACTTTAGCGTTTTCCTACATATTCTCGAACAGTTGAACTCACCTCCAGTAGAGATTTCCAAGAGCAATATTGCGGCAGCCGTCCACGTATTTTAGTACTTCTCTGTCAACGTCCTCTCCCCAGATAGGCATCTCAGCTAGGGCTCGGTACCATCGCCTATAACAATCATCCAGCATGTCTTCAATTTTATCAATAGCTTGTTGCTCAGATAAGCCCTGTTTCTTTAACAAGATAATGAGGTTATGATCAACACCGTACTCCTGAGAGTATGTTAGCTAAGCTGAAAAAAGAGAAAGAGAATTGAAGATGAAGAAAATATCTCCGGTAAACTCACGATATCCTTTCTCAATGATAGAACATCATTCACCCTCAAAATAATTAGTAAAAAATACTAGAGCTCCCTATTGGGCAAATCGGCACTTACAAGTAGACAAGATCTGCCGAAATCTTTTCGCACTCAACGATAGATGGATGGTCAAGAACCGACTGGGAGATCTTAATATCACAGGCATACCTATGACAACAATCAGCGCCTTTGGGTCCTGGCTATAGATTAATGCGCATACTCTACAAGGGAGCAAGAAGGCATTGCTCCAATTGACTGTCGTCGGAAGTCGATGTACTCATCAATGGTGAGCTTTTTCTGGGTCCTCTGAATTTCTACCTGGCGAAGCAGGCCCGTAAAGTAGTCCTTGTGGTTTTTAATCCACCTTTGTTGCTGTTCTATTAACTTGTTCGTCAGAATCTAGTAATTTACGTAATGCGTGATAATGCGTGACAGAGGATTAGAAGTGGCGCGTGAAGAGGGGCGATGGTATGTAATGAGCAAACCACTTACCAGGTCCAGCTCGCTACGTTACCAGAAGTGTATCAGCTAATCGCTCATTCATAGACAGAAGAATTCACATACCTGTTGCAGTCTTTTCCACGTAGTCTGAAACACATGGCGAATAGGATTCGCCTCCTTTGAGATGGATGGATGACCATCGCTCATGATTGCTATAGTAGCGTCGATTTCCTCTTGTGCCAGCTGAGAATTATCCGAGAGATATCCTTCATCGAATTCTATGCAGATGCGGTAAGTCAAGTATCTTTTCAAAACCCAAGGAGTTATATTTGGCTTACGATCGTCAAAAGCAAAGACCTGGACTTGCCACGTTAGTATAGATCATACAGGAGCTCTATATTCCATTGCTTACCCAGTGATGCCAGTCTACCATCATTCGGTACGCCTCCTCATCAGCATGCGGTGCCCATATGGCATTCATGTAAGCAAAATCAGCCTGGACGTTACGCTTCGTCATCTTTTCATCCAAATTGTAGACCCTTCCATGTTTTTTGTTAGCTCCCTCTCTGGTACATCAAGGAGGATATGACTCACATTGCAGCCCAAGAATCAGCCTCAGGCTTTATCTTTTCGTAGTGGGGGTTTATCAGTGGCTCAACAGACATAATAGAAGAAAACATGTCAGGGATTTTAACAGAAGAGGACATAATAGGCGCCTGGTCTTCGCTGGCAACAGCATCAGCCGTTGTCCCCGAGGAAATGCTTCCGGTAGAGAAGGTCTCTGAGAGTTCGGCCTCTGACGAGCTAGATCTCACAGATTGGGTCTTTGCTGGTGGCAGTTCTACCGCATCCATCTTGGAACAATTTCTCTTGCGTTCCATGATAGCGGGGCTTCCAATAACGTGAAAATCATCCGTGACAACGTCTTGCATATTTCTGAAGAGTATTGATGGTATATGCAAAAACTTAAGAAAAGGTTAATAATTGTTACCAAGGGATAAGAGCAAGGAGAATCAATGAACGAGATAAATATGTAAAAGGAAAAACGGTCGATCTCCGTGCTCCTTAGTCACGTAAGTCTTGAATTGGGGCTTCAGATCCAAGAATGTTTGCCTAAATGACATGAACTCTTTTCCGCAAAGGACGATAGACACTAGTTATCTCCTTGAAATGTTGATCTAACTAACACTTATCGGGAGGTGTGCTAGTGTGTAATCGTCTCAGCTACTCAAATCACTCAGCATAGTTTTCACCACCACAACGTAGATCGACTGTGTCCTAGTAAGTTCTTCGTACGCTTGTACTATACTTGTGTTCTCCCTACTCATTGCGTGATTTAAACTAGCAGCCACATGACTACATCTCTATCCTTTTTGAGCTTATGGAACTTTGAGAACTTCCTTAAGAGTAGATGTACATATATTGGCGTTGTGACCTTGGTTGACAGGTCCACATACGCCGTATGCGTATGCCGTACGCAGCCAAGGAACCAAACTCATATCAGGAGTAACGTTAACTAGCCGAATTGTACATCTCGGCTCATTGAATCAATTTCGTGCTCTTCGTATCTTACCTAGTTCTGGGAACTCGGCGGCCGCGAACGCCGTGTTGGTCTCAGAGATCCTTGCTTTCTTGCAGCTGCATTTCATGGGCAAGCCTTAGCTACATACTTATCTCGAGGCTATTACTCGCCACTAAAACGGAGGCCTAAAGCACAGATTCTAGACCTAGATTATGCATGTGAAGACCCACTAGGCCTTATTCCCAAATGTCTCAGGTAAGCAAGATCTCCCAGTGATTTTCCGCACATCGATATTAAAGTGTAATAGTACTTGTGTATACATCATCAATCTCTTGACTATACATGCTGACAGGATCTAGTTCCCAAGTCCATGCTCCCTGTCTGAGGTAAGAACGGCTTTTGTGCGGTATTACTATTCAAGCCTATAGCAATGGCTGTGTTGTTGCAAGCAACTTGAATTACTAGAGGATACGAGAAGAACTAATTACTAAGATGGCATGTCCACCCTGCATCTCACATGCGGGGTTCCGGTCTAGGCATACGACGAAACATATCAGCCATGCTCGGCATGGTTTAACGGGGTATCTAGTTGGGTGGTAGTGCGTGAATTATGCATGGTCTTTTGGGCTACCAGGCATGAAGGAATACACGGGATGTTAGATGTTGCGAAGTCCCGATGGGAGGGAGGTCCAATGGTGTCAAATCATGTCGGACTACTTCTACAACCCAAAAGACGTTATTACTGGAACAGGCCCCATTCGAAGCACCTGCGCTTCGCATAATTTCAGGAAGACTTCAGTCACGATTTTCTATCTCATATCACATCCGCCATCATGAGTGCCCTCAAGGAACAAGCAACTTACTTAAGTCACCTCACCCTAAGCAATCCCCTCAATGGCATCGGACTTGTTGCCGGAGCTATCCTCCTTTATTTTTCAGTAGTAGCTATCCAGCGAGCTTATTTTCACCCGCTGAGCCATATTCCTGGCCCTTGGCTAGCGAAAGTCAGTTATTGGGCAGAGTTCTACCATGATTGCCTTGCCGAGGGCTATGTCAAAGTTTATCCCAAGCTCCATGCTAAATATGGTATGTGTGTACAAGTTCATCTCTCGTATTTATGAGGCTAAATATTTCATCAGGACCCATCGTCCGTGTCACCCCAACCCGGGTTCATATCAATGACCCTGAATACTTCCACGAGTAAATAGTTGACCCAGTTTGACCAAACTCGTACTTACTCGCGCACAGGATATACAGTATCAATGGTGCAAGCAAGTATCTGAAGGATCCAGAATTCTTCGCAACTAGCGGCGGAATTAAGCACTCGGTGATTATGCTCACGGATCCAGAAGTGCATAGAGTAAGGCGCAAGACAATCCAGTACCTCTTCTCACCGAAAGGCATGGAAGAGCTGTCACCTAGAGTCGAAGAGGTGGTCAAGAAAGGCCTTGAGAAGCTTCGGATATCGTTTGAAGAAAAACAGCCGATAGACATGAACCGTATTTTCAAGGGAGTAACAGTACGCTGCTCCGGTTGTCGACTCGCTTATGAACATCCGATAACACTTTAGTACAGGTCGATACTATCATGCGACTCATGTTCGACAAGGCATTTGGATTAATCGACGCACCCGAAGAAGAGCCCGATTTTGTCAAGACCATGCGCATGTTCGCCGAGAACTTCCCGTGGCAAAAGCACTTCCCCATTTTGAACACCATTTCAGTGATCATTCCCCAGTCGTGGGCCGATTATTTAGTTCCGGGCTATGCTCGATTCCGCCAGGTTAGTAGCAGCTCCTATTTCGTGGATCTGGCCGGCAACTGATGACTGATCTCATGGGTGTGGGGTTAGCAATGCTCTAAATGGCTTGATGAGGTGAGCGAAAGGCATCAGCAGGGTATCTACACTGCTGAGGACGGCCGCGCCACAATCTTCGATCTATTCCTTCGACCCAACCCTGAAAAAGGACAATTGGAACTGAACAAGGATATTTTGATCGACGAGGCCTTCGCGTTCTGCTTCGCTGGTCCGTTGCCCTTTACTCGCCCTGCATAAGTTGTCGAAAGGGAACACGGCACTGATATACTCTTGATAGGAACTGATACAACAAGTTATGCTTTGAGTATGGGGTCGTACTACCTCATGTCAAATCCCTCTAAGCTCGAGAAGATGCGGGACGAACTTAGTACCGTGCCGACAAACGAAGACGGCTTGCTCCAGTACAAGGATATTCGCAACCTGCCATATTTGGTGAGTTGAGAGAGCTTACCCCTAGTTTTTCTACAATCTTCTGACAGGTATTTCTGTAGTCTGCCACGATCAAGGAAATCTTACGACTCGCCTGTCCTGTTCCTGGCATTACTCCCCGCGTGGTGCCCGAAGAGGGGATGACCGTTGCGGGCCATTATTTGCCAAAAGGGGTTCGTTTCACTCCGCCATTAAACCCATAAGCTGCAGATTTGCTGACTAATAGAAGACTATCATATCACTTTCTATGCGCATGGTTCATTTCAATGATACTGTGTATGAAAAACCATACGAGTTTATCCCTGAACGTTGGCTAGGAGAGTCCGGCAAGGAATTGGACAAATGGTTTGTGACCTTCAGCAAAGGTCCACGTATGTGTCTCGGTTTGAAGTAAGCATTCTATTTATTCCCAGCATGATTTATGGATCGATTCGCTAACGAGAACCACAGCATGACCTACCTTGAGACATATCTCTGCTTTGCCAATTTCTTCAACAAGTTCAACTTCGAATTGTACAAGACGGACGAGAACACGGCCATGTGGATCGACATGGTAGCCGCCGCCAAGTCAAGAGAGAACATTAAGGCCATGGTCACTGGCCCACGGTAAGTGAAAGCACTACTAACCAAAAGGTGCTTCGCCAAGGCCAATCTCAGCGCTACTAGTCACAATGCACTATCCAATCCCGAATGCTGCAGGTGTGTGCGACTTGGAGCATTGCGTGAGTTTGGTGACGTATCCGTGTATCTATCTGTTCTAGAATTTGTGCAGGATCATAAGTAGCAAATAGAGAGAATCTGTGAGAAACACTTAGCAACAGGGGTAATTCAAATTTGCTGGTTTTGTTTGCCTACGTTTATAGTATGTTACTATGCTGCGCTAAGGTGTCGTTGCGGCCGCACGCTTTTACCAGGACAGACGCTTATCTATCTTATCGCTTTCTCTGTCAGCCCAACAGATTGTATCAGTTCCACTTCAGCAACTTCCGTTTCGCTTTGGAAAGTATATCGGCATATAACTAGAATCTCAATTTCGACGTGTTTAATGATACACTGGCTTCTTGTAGTATGATACCATGTACCTACATACTATATACTGGTCATAGCCTCCTGAGAATGACCTAGTTTTAGTTGTCTATCACACTTCCTGGTGCTGACCATCGTCTCAAAGATAGGCCCAGCCCAGAAAGCGACTAACATATGGACTCTGATACCTAGCTTCTGCGGCTTGATTTGAGTATGTCTATTCGCAACTCGTAGCTCTACTAGGCCTCACGCTTGGTGTGAAAGAGAGTAAGCATCCCCGCGAAAAGAAACCGGCACCCACAATCCTTCACTAAAGCAAACCTGAAATGGGAAGGTTAGGTAGTCCTCGTAAGTCGTTGATACCGTCGCCTCCTCATCTCAATTAAGATTGGGGTGAGCCAATACTTTGCTTGAGCGGGTCGAGTCGCGATATGCCTAAGGCGCGCCGTAGCTTGGCAAGGTTGCTGCTAATGCAAATAGAACTATGCTTAGGCAATGAAGAGTGAGATAGAGTTACTGGGGGAAGGAGTTCTTACTTTGGTGATTGGATACCCAGGTCAGATTCACATGCACAACAGCGGCTCAGCCCTATGTGGGGTGATTCAAGGCTAAGCTGTATATCTTGGCGTTCAGCTCAACTTCTGGACGAAGATTGCGATTGCCTGGAATGAATCAAGTATGTATCTTGTTAGTATGACGATATCTCGGCCGGGGCGGGCCGACCATTCTGCCAAGTTCAGTGGCGAAATCCTCCCTGTAGATCGGCAGTAGTCCGTAGCGGAGCGGTACAGTAGAGGCTATTTTTACAGTTCCTATCCCATGTAAGTCATTGGTCATCAAAGCCTGCTTGTCCCAGTTGTGTATCTAATACGACTGGCCGAGTTATGGCTCAAATCACAACATATCATAAGATAACCCATGCTAACTGCAAGAACGATAATAGTTGGAACCCTTACAGTACGCGCTGTATGTACACGAAGATCTATTCTCCGCTCCAGGCTTTAGGTTCTAGGGATTCGATTATACTTAGTAGGCCGGACAGGCGATTCCTACAGTCTTACTCACACATACTAGCCAGACTCGAGTATCACGCAATCCTGCAGGCCAGCACTTACTGTAAATTGTGCCGTAGTCCTACATATAAAAGCTGGAGAGCTTGAAAAGATATATCTAGACAACTTATCTACCCGCTAGCGCGTCCCACTTTTGAACGTTTACTTCTGAGATTCTCTCTGCATGTAAGGTACCAAGAAGAGTCGAGGAAGAAAAACGAGGAGATAAACGGTTAAAAAGACCGGTACTCAGAATAGAACAGGCCACACGCTAGGGTATGGCGCGAGAAATGGTGGTAGGAGTTCGGTCTAGACCTGGGTCTCAAGAAACCGACCAACCAAGCTGCAAAGATCAGTCAATTAGTGCTGTCGTAGCCGATATGTGCGTGCGGACGCACGTTTCGTGGTTCAGATTTCTCCGCAAGTCGCTGCTCGTACACAGTTAGTCACAGTGTCCAGCACTACAAGGCAAGGATGTCGCTGTCTACTCATAGGCGAGGTTGCGGAGTGTATCCCGCACCGGGCCCCGCAGCGGAAAGGATGCGGCAAGTTTGTGCACCAATGCAAAAAGGGATAGCGTACACATCCTTTACTACGGTCGACGACGAGGTGTGAGACGCAACTCCCGGCCGAGATCCAGACATCGGGATCCTACGTCCCGTTTTTGGGACCCTAGGGACCGAAAAGTAGCTATGTATTGCGATGTCGAAGTATTTAGCTCTAGCATTTAAGGCGCCTAGAGCGAAGTTTTGGTTACTCGTCAAATCCAACTAGTTTACGACTTCTTAGTAAGTTTCGACTAACGCCACTAGTACGTTACTATTCTTCAAAATGCATGATACCACCAGCGAAGCCACAGCCAATCAATACGCAGATGCAAAGGTTCACTACAAGGAACATGGCTGGGCTGTGATTCCATCGGTTCTCTCTAAAGACAAGGCGGCAGCGATTCTCGAAAAGCTGTGGGAAGTGGCTAAAATTCAAGAAACGCGGGGTTATACTCAGTTCAACCCCTTTATGGACCCAAACGCCAGTAATGTCCGAATATGGTATCAGCCAGAAATCCACAACATCTTTACCGAATTGAGCTTTCAGTAGGTCCTGGGCTGTTATACTCTTTATTATGCTTATCTTATCTTCATTAAAGAGGAAGAAACCAGAATGAGCATGTCTTTTGAGCATACCCCTTATGAGCGTTTTCTCCTAAGGTTCTAATAAGTCTGTCCAATGCAGCCCGGTCGCTCTTGAACTGATCGAAGCAGCACTTGGTCATCGGCCCATTCTTTCTAACTTTAATAGCAACATTGCGCGGCCTGGGTCTGAGTCAATGGCTCTCCATTCGGACCAGAGTCTTACATATCCGGGGCCATGGGAGCACACTTGGGTTATAAATGCAATCTGGTTAGTTATGAAAGTCCCAATAATTCCAACACAAGTCTTTACTCATTTAGATCTTATCAGGTGCTTAACTGACGTGAGAGGGGAAAACGGTGCGACTCTGTACTTACCTGGCTCTCACAAATTTACTAGGCGACAGGAAGTTCCTGCAAATGCACCAGAACTACTGGTTCCGTTTAATGCCAAAGCCGGCGACCTACTTTTAATGAGCGGTGCTCTATGGCACACTTCGGGCGCAAATCGCACCAAGGACGAAGACCGCGCGATACTTTTCGGGTACTATACCTCGCCTCATTTGAGGACCCAGGTCAACTGGACTGCAAAAATAGCTAGGAACATGCAAGACATTATGACTCCCGAGCAGCGAAGGCTGTTGTGTCTGGACGATATGGTTGACCTGTCAGTTGAGGGTGATTTTCGGTATCTGAAGAAACAGTACCCGGACTTGGTGAAACCGGAGACCGCCGGAGTATGATAGACGAAAAAATCGAGAGTGGTCATATCGTGTGTTTATCAAATAGAGACTGATGATAATACCACGAGAGCCTAGGATGTCAAAATTGATAGCAAGGATAGCAACTACCTGAAAGTATGGGGTCTACACCGACCTGCTTAGCATAACTATAGATTTTTAAACAGTTCTTGAATTACCCTACCAAGCTGAACGAGCTACTGGAAACCTCTTCAATACCGCTGTCTCACGATTGATGTAAGCCATACAAAAAAATATCATATAAAATAAACCCGTCCGGCTATGCCTGCTAGGGGAGGGTTGATTCTGCTTTAAATCTTCAAGCCCGTTTGCAAGTAGTATTGTAATGGAAATTGGATGGTCAACTAGCATCTACTCGAAATTACATGACGAGTGTCTCACCTTCACTGTAAATTCTAGAATCTTCCAATCTATAACAACACCTGGCGTCAAGGCTTCTAATTAACTCTATTCGGAACACAATAAACCACCAACCTCTGTCTCTATGTCTTAGATAAGCGATGGCTGAATAGTCTCACGTAGGATATCATAAAGATCGCGGTAAAACGCGTTCGGGCGCGTGTAACGTGTACAGTTGTTCCAAGACTCACAGACTCGTGTTTAGGACATATAACATAATCCGACCAATAGTAATACCAAAACGCCTGGTATAGATATATTCAACCACCTCGTAGAATTACATCCAGTTCCCAAACTCTTCTGTTCACACTAGAGCTCGACAGGAAGCGCTGTGAAACTCAAAGGTACCATGTTCTTATATACATAGTCAGGGGCCCGTTATCACAAGGGACGTAATGGAGGCATGGAGATAAACTCAATCTAGGGGATAACTAGGTCCTTGACCATTCGGAAGGCTTCCGGACCCTCCCTCGGATAACTGAGGCTATATATACATACCGTTGGTATTCCTAACAGTCAACCTCGAACCTAATGTCTTAGATAAGCAATGGCCGAATAGCCTTACGCGAGACAATTAGCAATACCACCAAAACACGCGCTAAAGCGCGTGTTACACTTCCGTACAACACCCGTAGACAAGTTCAGTATCTCCCCCGATATATATATCTATATCATAATTAATTCATTGAACTTGTATGGGATAAATTTCATGACATGATATAAGCTGGTTTCAATAATTCTCTTTTCTCTTGTGTTTATAATATGATATTATGGGTTTTAATTATAATGTAACTGGTAGTTTTATAGCTAATATTTAAGCGCTACAGCAAAATTTTGAGTCGATTTATATTTCATACAGCATATATATCAGGCTGGGAATATACTTGATCAAAGGAATCTAATATATCCATACGGCACTCGAAAACCTTTCAAAAAGTCTATACCAATATCACAAGGGCCGAAATAAGACCTGAATATACAATTAATCTTACAATAATTCAACAGGGGCTATTAAGTCCGTGTGGCTATACAGAAATCTTCCAGTCCCCCTTTCTCTTTAACGTTTTAGGGTGTATATATAATTCGTCGTAGTATTAACCTCCGAGGTCCACTAACTCGTATTTACACAGGTCTAAAGGTTAAAAAATGCGGTTTATATATTAACATCTCCGGTTATGTTAGAGGCTAATTATTGTTACATATCAGCCCTTGGGGTAAATGGTAATTTAAATACGTAGTTTGAGGCTCCTTGCGCAATAACAAAGGTCTTTTACACCCCTATACCCTATTTTTTAACTTATGTCCTATAAAAGCTAAGGCTAGATAGCCCTGAATAAGACATGGGCCAACATCACCCATATCTTTATTTCGCAGGCTTCACTCCGCTTTAGAATTTGTAACGCATACTATGATTTTAATCTTTGTACAACACAGAAGGCGATACATTCCTGTCTCCAAAGGCCACTATAATGTCTTATACTAAGGAAGATTTCAACAGCTTTATTGAGATCGTTTTTGTCATAACAATCCTTGCAATCCATCGACTGCTGCTTGTGCGACCCCCTCGTACATGAAAACTTTGAGATATCATTGATTTCTGTACAACATACGCTCATTTAACAGCGCCATTAACCCCTCCACTGTGACTATTCATACTATTTGGCGTCACCGTTTAACTAAGTGTTGTCTTAAACTCCCTCGGCAGGGTTTTGCTATGAAGCTTCATGACCTGGTACTTTCTATCTAATCATCGACTCTCACTAGTACACAAAGAAATCGTGCATCAAACCGGTTTCCGACTCCTCGAATGAAATGGCTGTAGTTAAAAAACAAAAACAAATAGCAAAGAACTATCTCCATGACTAGCGCTCCGCATCTTAAGATATTCCAGGGAGTTGTTGTTAAGTACACGGACGTTTACAGTGCCAGGACTCGACTTGCATTACAAGGGACGTATTAGAGGCTTAGAGATAGATTCAATTAGACTATAATCTACTAAGAGGCAACTAAGTCCTTGACCATTCGGAATGCTTCCTGACCTTCCCTTGGAATACTGAGGCCATTTATACACATCGTCGGTATTGTTAACCTCCGACCTTTGACATAATGTCTCAGATTAGCAAGGGCTGAATGGCCTCGCTGAGACAATTGCTAATACTCTTTTTAGCGCGTGTTATGTCCGTAGACATTACCGAGACCTACAGCCTCGTATTCAGAACGTGTAACACTTCCGTACAAGACGAAACACGCGCTTCAGTGCGTGTGACATATCCGCTAATATGTAGATAAAATTACTTTTAGTTCTAAATCAAGACGACAATAGATAGCTAGTTGAACATAATCCGGTGTTGGTTCCGCTATTCTTTCTATTGGTTCCTGAGTATTTCCCCGATTATCATAACTAATGTTGCTATATCACCAACTTCGGCGCTCCAGCCTTCCCACTCTGCAGGACTAGACTTAACTTCACCATCATTACTTTCAACCCGGGTCAAGCCACCAGTATCGGACAGACCATATATCGTATGATCTTTATGCCATTTCTTATACTCCGGTTTCCATTTTTCAAAATCCTGCGTACTCCACAATGCGGCTGAACTCGGTAGAGGAACGAGAACAAGGCCGCCGATAGAAAAATACGATACGGCGGTTGAAATGTCTACGACAAGTCCAACAATTTGGAAGACGAGTACCGTGCTTGACTCAGAGTTAGTACGATTAATGATCATTTTCAGACATGTACCTAATACTAACCGTCGTCGGGATTCAATGAATATCCAGTCCTTCCATGCTACGGCAGGATCTTCGGAAATACTACAATCGAGAGTCTCACTGACAGATGAGCCTAACGCTTGAGAAACAAGCTAGCGGAATGGTCAGCTGAGACCAAGCCCCGAGATTAACAAGATTAAGGGATAAGAGGTAAGGCTATTGCTGACTGACGTTGACCGTGGTGAGTAGGGAAACGTCGAAGACGGCATGTCCAACTGGAGCGTCCTGAAGGCGCAGCAAACAAAAGACAAGCAAAGTTTGCAGTGCATCTAGAAGCTCCCATCGATCGAAACTGGAGTACTGCTCATAGTTAACAACTAGCTCTCAAAAGGTCATTAAGTAGAGCTTACTTCGGCAAGGATTCTCTCTTGCTCATACCAGATCTGACCCCACATCCAACCCCCCTTCTTTGTGGCGGTTTGCGACGCGAAGAATTGAACCAGAATCCAGCAGTTAGCAAGAAACTATATACTCGCCAACTATTAGCCATGCCTTGTCTACATAAAAACTTACAAATGGGTAATCGCGGAGTACCCAAATGTACATGTCGCATGTATATACCGTTAGACTTCACACGTCTAACGGCGTCGTCTTTTGGCCAACTGTGACAGTACGTATGGATGGGATGAAGGTATGCAGAGAACTGACTTTGTGTGGTTTATAATCGTGGTCTACTCTGGACCGTGGAGATGCTGAAAAGTGGATGAAAGGTGGAAGCGTGCCTTTCGCTACCATCGAGGGATAAGATTTAAGGATTCGCATGGCAATGGTTTGCAAAGCCACGTGATCAGGTCTCATGAAAGTACGAACGGAAAAGAGAGGAGTGTTAGGCAGCCGATATGCCCAAGGCGGTGGAGGGCTCGTAGCAGTAGATGAAAGTTTTGCTATTGCGCTGCAGGCAACGGACATTGATTTGGACCCTTCAACCGGTACATTCTCAACCTCGAAACCAAGTTCGTCAAGTGTGATATCAAGGCTGTTGAGAAAAATGAGGTCGGTGGCAATTCCCATATCAGCATAGGTCTGATTGGATGCGCCGAAGAACGTAGATTCATCCTGAGGAGGTACCCTTGCAGATGCTAGAATAGTGCCGACCTCTTGAACATTGCTACTTAGGTTACCTTCAATATTCGTGGGCGGATTATTTTCTTCACAAGCTTCTTCCGGCATCGTACGCCGTATAACTGTTGTATCATACTCACATATATCACCGCGTTTATTGCATCGTAGACAGCCGCCTCTATTAGCCTCGGACCGCCGCACGCATCGAGCTTTCGCACGAACACATGCAACACACGATTTCTTACGAGATCCCTTAGTATCTGCAGGCTTGGAGCGGCAATAATAGTAGTGCCGTTTTGCAGAAGTCTCTGAAATGCATGTTAGCAGGTCTTACGAGATCCGTCACACGTGCCTCTCACCATGCTCAAACGTCTTATGGCACAACGAACAGGAGTACTGGCTGCTGAGATCAGAAGCCGCACCCTCTTGTACATTAGACATTTTATAATCGGCTGAAGGAAGCGATAGTCCTGTTTTCGGGACATATTTCAGTGACCGCACTCAGATTCGTTTTCAGTTTTGCTGATCATCTTAGTAAGCGGTATCTGTCTTCACGGATTTCCGTGAAGGTCAGCTTATTCACCACGGATAACCTGACTATACCATTTTGGGAGATCGCGGCAAAAAGGGGGGATTTTCGTTTTCAGCTTGCATTCATGAATCCGATAGAGCTAGCTCACTACCTAGGTAGGAAATAGGCTAGTAAATCCATCAGTTGAAAAGAATAGGTTCTATTAAGATGAGAGAATCTAGAGTCTGATTGACTTGAATGGAACATATCACGCGAAATTCTAATCACATTGTAGCAGTCACACCTCCACTGACTGAGATCCACTGTGCAGTAATCCAGCGGCTTTTCTCTGAAACCAGAAGAAGAGCGGCATCAGCCATATCCTCTACAGTCCCGAGACGGTCTTCCGCCCGAGAAAGTGCAGCCATAGAAGTGCCAACTGGATTCGGGGTTCCATCCGGATTCACTAGGTACGGCGCCGACATGTCCGTCGGGATTGGCCCCGGAGCGAGCGAGTTAACAGTGATTCCGTGAGTGCGGCCAAGCTGCGCAATTTCATCAGCAAAAGCGTCATTTTATGAGAGGGGAAAGGCGTATAGACTTACATCGCTTGCAAGACCGGCAGTTAAGCTGTCCTGAGCAGCTTTCGCGGCATTGTAGAGGGATACACCGGCGGAGCACGTTTTCGAGGAGATGCTACCGACATTTAAGATGCGCCCGCCTCTAGGCATCTTCCCTAGGCCCACTACCGCTTGCACCATATAAATGACACCGAAGGTGTTCACACCAAATTCCTGAGTGATGTGGCCTTGCGTGACTTCGATAAGGTTCTGTGTCTGACTAGAATGCCCAGCATTGTTGACTATGGAGCAGACTTGTTAGTTGATATCCCAGACATCGTCTCGTGCATACGTACCCAGAATGTCAATGTGATCGGCCTCCAGCCCCTTCATCGTCTGCTCGACAATGCCCCTAGCAGTCTCAGGATTCTCCACTCGGCCCTGTACCACAGCAGTCTTGGTTCCGAACTCTTTAGCGATATCTGCTGCTAAAGCTTGGGCTCTGGCTTTCGACTTCTCTGATACATAGTGAATTGCAACAGACGCGCCATTACGAGCGAAAGCCTTAGCAATGGCAGCGCCGATGCCATTTTCCCTTGCAGAACCGGTAATCAAAGCCGTCTTTCCGGCAAGCGTGAGAGTGTCGGGTGACATGCTGAGTGTTGTGGTGAGAGGTAATAGCGCTGCAATACTTGGTGTAGCTCGCTGTTGTTTGAGTAGCTCAAAGGATCATGGCAGAAGCCCAATAATATATACTTGAAGCACACAGCCCTGCACCGTACTTTGGAATACATCTTATAGAGGAGATTATAAATGATATTCATCTATCTTCTCATGTTTTTACGGATTTCACGGATTTCCTTACACTGTTGATGGGTCAGTACCGCATTAGTAGAGCCTGTTGTCGACTAGCTTATCACTCGTCTTCAAGGATATCCGTGAAAGAGGATGCGCTCTCTCTAATGTTGCGACAGGGTGACTTGTCATCAATGGTATAATGTAATTGAATGTAGACTTCGATGTGCAATCATAGTGGAAGTATGAACACGAGAGATTTAGTTATTAATACACAGACAAACACTAGCAATGTCCTGCAAATACTAGATCATGTTGGCGGTTGTGCATTTATAACTCTTTTGAGCATGCACCTCGTTACATTTCTATGCTCATAGTAGAAGATATTTAGGCGCCTAAAGTTGCTAATATAAGCTTTATAGAAAAAAGCACCTGGAATTTGTGCTTTTGAATAGTGATTGTTAATTTTGGTAAGACTTATGATAATTATATTCTACGATCTGCCCTATATTATTGTATGCGAACGACTACAGTCCGAAGCAACTTTTCGTCCATAATTTCAAGCTTGCCCGTATCTACAAAACTATGTCAAATCAAATGCTCTCACTATAATGTAGTGCTAGCGGCTCTTCGAGGGTTTAAGCAGTCTTATATCAAGCATCAGTAATCGTCCAAAAATGTCAAACTTGCATAGGTAGCAGGCTTCAATAAGAATGTCAACTAATGCGCATCGCGAAGCGGTATTCGGAGCTGTGAAACCCTCACTTTCTCCTTCCGTTTGTGTGTGCTCCGGTGTGTAGTGTATGCATTTAAGAAATTAGAAAGTGGTAACCCATCGCGTGATCAATGATGTATGAGCTTATCTTCCGGGAATGTCCAACCGACTACCCGTTTCACCAAGCTGTCGGCCTCTCTTTCGTGTCTCCTGTACCTAGGTCTCTTTGATAACGGTTGACGAGAGCTGGCTCATGTGAAACTCTACGTGGCTGAATCCTTCACTTCTCACTGCTTCTCCGGCGCGGGGTAAGTATGAGGTAGTTCAGCCGTCCCGCCAACCCACCAATGGTGAGCGACATGGCGTTATTCTGACGGGAACACCAATGCAAGGGACCGGGTTTTGGTCGAACGTGCGTCTAAGCGAGCTATTAAATGAGATAGGGAGTTCGGCTACCGTCAGAGAGTGTAAAGGAGATTATAGATATGGTTAACGGGCTTCCTTAAAATTAAGAGGATCTCGCTCTTGTTTGTGTCTAAGAAGTCTTGTATTTCACTTAAGCCTCTGATATAAGTCTTTCATTTTTAGATGGGTAGTTTGAACGATATCTACACCACTGTCGCATAATTCGAAATGGAAATATTACGAATCCTTCTCTCATGTCAAGGTCTTCTTGTGATGACTCTTGTGTATCTCATTGGGATTATCTTTTACCGGTTGACACTACACCCACTTTCTCGTTTCCCAGGGCCCAAGCTTGCAGCCATCACACGTTGGTACGAAGCCTATTACGATGTCATCCTCGGCGGTCAATACACATTCAGGATAAAGGAATTGCATGAGAAGTATGGTACGTAAATCTCTCAGGTTAGATATGATAGTCATCTTCCATAGCACTTACAATAATATGCGGCGACAGGCCCCATTATCCGTATCAGTCCTTACGAACTACATGTTCATGATCCGACCTTCTTAAATACGCTTTATAACCACGAGATCATGAAGAAGTATGCCTGGTCCTACGATGCTCACAGAGCAAAAGGGTCCACGGCGTTCACAGTTGATCATCACGTTCACAAAGCTCGCCGTCAACCTCTCAACGCTTTCTTCTCAAATGCCAGAGTTCATGCTCGCCAGGACATGATTGGGATGTACGTTGACAAGCTATGCCAGCGAATATCCGAGCACGTCGGGACCACATTCGATCTTGGTGCTGCTTCTCTCGCCTTCACCCAAGACGTCGCCAACGACTTCATTATGAGAAAGACTTACGGTAGGCTCAATAGCCAAGATTTTGACGTATCGATGCTGGTGTTCCTACAGGGAGCTGGGAAGGTATGGCGGCCTAACAAGCATCTACGTTGGTATGGTCATCTTTTGAAGGCAATACCCCTGGTTATCCTCTCAAAAATCGCCAGTGATACCCTGAGGATCTTCCTTCTCCGGTTACATGTATGTTTAAACGCACAACAAATGAATTCAGGCAAAATATTTACCTCTTCTCAGGAACAATATCAAGAGACGGAATACCAAATAAACTTAGCGGCTTCGTCGGCAACAAAAGACTCGCAGATGTCTCCGCGGACAATAATCAATGATATACTCGATTCCAAACTAGCACCTTGCGAAAAATCGGTTGAGCGTATCTACGAGGATGTGTCCACTATATGCAATGCTGCGTTTGAGACCACTGCTAGCGTTCTTCGGTCGGTGCTTTTCCACGTTTTCAGCAAGCCTGACATTCTCCACCAGTTGAGAGTCGAGCTCGAGTCCGCCGAGACGACTGAACTAAGAACTCTAGAGCAATTGCCTCATTTGACATCGGCTTTGAAGGAAGGTCTTCGATTAGGCGGCGGGACTTCCACTCGACTCCAGCGTATCTCGGAGAGAGACCTTTTCTACAGACAATGGCGAATACCCGCTGGCCACCCGGTTGGGATGACTCCTCTTTTGATACATACCGATGGTGATGCGCATCAAAACGCGAAGGATTTCTTCCCAGAGCGGTGGATGGAGGCCGAGAGCAAGGAACAGTCCGAAAAGGCTTTCGTGCCGTTTTCAAAAGGCTCAAGGATCTGCCTTGGAATGCAGTCAGTACTTTGAATGACAAGATAGGGCGATGAAACTGATAGGCCAATTATAGTCTTGCGTGGGCTGAGCTATACATGGTTGTCGCCACGCTTGTTCGGCGCTTCGACTTCTCGTTTCCTAACGCAACTGCAGACGATTTCGTGTGCGACAGCGATCAATTTTTAATCCAGACGAGAACTAAGGGGCATCTATATGCCATTCCAACGCCAACCAGTGCAAAATAATCGGACGCCGCTGGTTTGACTTAGCTGTGAGGAAAAGGGGGTCAGAGGCGCCTTGCGGCAGTTAAAAGCGTATGACTGGGGCATACTGGTAGCTCTTAGTCCTGCAGTGTGATCTTTAACCGAAATGAACGAAGAGCTTCCCGCAATCTCACAGGAGCGGATATCTTCGAGACTGTGGGATTATTGAATACACTTGTATTCATCTGAGACAAGTCATCTAACTTCAGATATGCTATTGTGCATCTAGAAAGAAGTGGCTTGCAATGAAGGTGGCTAGTACCCCAGGTGGCGAAAAAAGACTCAAAAGGTAAGCTGCATCCACATCCAACGTCCTTAGAGTAGAAAGATGCGGTACGAGCAAGGGTCTAAACTACTACCCTGATTCCTCATCGTGTAATCATAGTTCAATTTATGATAGCTCTTCTCACCCGGCTGGCTGTGACTTGCGGACGGTGTGACACGTGTCGCCGTGATGAAACTGCTCGCCAATTGAGTCACATAGCATATGGACAAACTAGTCGTCACGTCAATTATCCCATCTCAAACTTTCCGCCGACCGTACAATGCCGCTCTTCCAGCTACCCGCAGAGCTCCTGCTCTGCATTCTAGGCCATGTAGGCGCTGGCTTCTTTCGCTGGGACCTACACCGCCTGACGATTTCCAAGCAATGGTATACCTTTGCCTGGCAAATATTCCTCCAAGATATCCAGTTGACGTCAAAGTCGCTCATCAAATTGACCGAGAACGTTGGGGTTCTCATGCGGAGTCAACCCCGCATTGCCACGGTCGAGCTGTCCCTGGAAGGGTTCAAGGAACCGAACCCGTTGACACAGATCGACCGGCGCGGAACCTACGGAGTCGATGTCGACGACGTCGACCAATGGACTGCTCGTCTGAACTATTCTCTGGCAAACTTCACCGACGTGCTCCAACAATGCTCGGGTCCGCGATCTCTAAAGCTCAAAGCGGGGTCCGAGTATGAACTGGGATATCTGTGGCGGCACGGCTATCTGATGACGAGACCGCTGGCTGACCTACTATCTGTCGGGAACCTCACGTCTCTGGAGTTCGACGTCGGTTATTATGCCCTGGGCCAGACAGATGATGCCCATGCGCATATCTGCTGCTCGATAAATACCCAGCTTAGGTCATTGCGACGGCTCCACTGCCGAATGACTAACATATGCGAGAGACTGCTGGAGCCCCCGGCAGACGGCACCCTTCTAGCGCTCGAGGAGGTCATCGTCAACTTATGCCTCTCGGAGCCGTCAGAATCAGTCATGTTCTACCGTGTGCCCCGACGCTGCAATTCCATGCCCGGCGAGACTTTCTGGCAATTGAAAGATGCTATCGAGAGCCAGGCAACGACACTCGTATCCCATCTGAGAAATCCGCGGATGGTCAGGGTTATATGGCATAAGCTTCCGGCTCCCAATGTATTTGGATATGATGCTATTAAGAGGCTGCGACTGCGACTGG
This sequence comes from Xylaria arbuscula, assembly GCA_022385695.1. Classification (NCBI taxonomy): domain Eukaryota; kingdom Fungi; phylum Ascomycota; class Sordariomycetes; order Xylariales; family Xylariaceae; genus Xylaria; species Xylaria arbuscula. The sequence continues at coordinate 1,735,050 of MU279343.1, forward strand.
GAGAGACCAACACGCATTGGGATGTAGATGGGGAAGTGATGGACGACAATTTATGGGACGACGAGTTAGACCTGCTCAGTATTGTTTGATAGCAACTGATCGGGCAATTCTAATTTGTGATTACGGTAGACCTGCATCCCGCGACGAGTATTTTCCGCCGAAGCTGAGAGGCGTGTAAGCTGTGGGGCGAGTTATTCTGTTCACGAAGACGAAGAACTCTGCATTATAATGATTCCCTAAGCTGAAAATATCTGTAGACAAGAAGCGCCCGGTCTCGAAATGAGAAAAGTATCGGGCAAACGACTTGATGGAAGATGTAGTTAATAGATCTCAATTTTTTGCACTGTACGTATCCGAGCTGTTTCCACGCAACGCCAACGAAGATAATGCAGGAGACAGTCACCAAGCATCTACAAACGCCGAAGTGGCACGTAAACGTTGAACAACGACTCATGAGATATTATACAGCTCTAAACAGACCAGCAGCGATATACATATTACTGAAAACTTGTTTATATCTATATATATCCGACTGAATCAATCGCTACCCCTATCTCCGCATAGGTATTCGCCCAGCCCAGCAAACTGTTTACTTTACCACGTGGAAGCCATATCTGCGGTCCCATTCTGCACCGTCCGCACCGCCCGCACCAAGATCTCGATACTTGGACTTTACCAGCAACCAGCTCCTTATGCGATGCCGACACCAAGTGGGCCAACGATGAGGGAGCCAGTCAATAGCGGCAATACGCCTCTCACCACTCTCTCGTCACATGACATTACATTGCTCTTCCTCAGCGTGGTAGACTGTGCTGCACACACAAGGATACGGTCTGCAGACGATGACATGACATAGCATGACCTACATAATATCTAATGTAGTGTAGAGCAGAGTAACCTTCGGCACCGAAGGTGGAGACAGACCATCCCACATCGATGACGCCGACGCGCCGACAAACCAATGATTCGGCCGCTGTGACGGACGGCGAAACACGGATGACAAACACATTGTGTCGTTTCAGCGGCAAGGAGGATAGCATCCCGCTGTAGGTACTGCGCACGAACAGCTACTCAAGTTCTGCTCAGGCAAGGTGATGTGGCGTAAGGACCAGAGTCTCGGGACGCGGGCGGGGGAAAGCTGGACCCGACTGACCGACTTGACCTGACCGATTGATGGATCTACACAAACAAACCTCAGCTCGTGTGACTTACCAGGTAAATAATCTAGGTCAGTGATATAGGTATATATAAAATCAACGACAAAGCCCAGTAAGGTAGTCTGTCGTGTTCTACTAACTCGCCTACCCTACCACAACAACATAAAACAAACCACATCACCACGGCACATCTGCGCAACAATGTCAGCCTCAACTCTAACACCTCCGGTCCCGATCGTGTTAATCGGCATCCACATCGAGATAGGTGCGCCAGTAGCCGAGGGTCTGCGACCAGACTGGGATGGTAAACACACCCCATCTCTCTTCTCTCCCCTTTACCTCCCACCATCAATCTAATCAAAACCCTACTAGTAATCCGCTTCATCCAGACCTTCTCTGCAGCCGAGTCCGACTTACCGTATCTCCTCCGCGGCGAGAACCCCCCAAACGCGCCCACGAACGCCGTAGGCTCATCCAACATTTCTCCCAGCAACCCGCCACGCGCAATCCTCTTCGGCCGAGGCTTCACGCAGCAGCAAGCCGAGAGTCTCTTCGCCAAATTGAAGGACGAAGCCGCAGCGGAGTCCGTCCTCTGGGCTGCTGGCGCGGAGGCGAATCGCCCGCCTGGTATCGCTAGTTCGCAGCCCCCGCCTGGCGTGGAGAAGATCATGGTGCCTGTTTTCCGGGGCGTTTTGGAGGCGTGGAAGGGGAGAATTGAGAAAGGGGCTGAGGAGGGGGGTGTGAGGGAGAAGGAGGGGTTGGTGCTTTTCTAAGATTGGGGTTCTGAGGGGATGAATGGATGGATGGATGGATGGAATGGGAATCAATCAATCACGTAGTACTGGTATTCTTAGAATACCTTGGAATACGGGGTCACCTAGGTACCTACTAAGTACTTATAGGTAGTTGGCCTAACAGTTTGGTTACTAAACCACCTATAAATAGTAGGTCATAGCTGTGACTAGTATGGTAAAACCATGCCGCCATGCCTCTTCAACATAGGTATTTGCACGCGAATCTATCAACAATAAAGCTTTATAATCTAGTAGGCTAAATTGCATGAGGTTGAACTTTTCAATTCGCATCTGATAGCATAAACTCTTTTTGTTACCTGTATTCCCAAGTAAATGTACCTGATGCAATAGGTCTAGGCATATAAGGTATGGTTTTGGTTGAGAAACGGCTATCGGTCACCGTATCTGTTGTAGCTTATTACTCAATGTATCCCGGTCGTCAATATAGCAGATGGTGTCAACGCTCGAGTCAAACATGAGCCGTCGCACTCAGATCCACGTTTTGAGATCAACCCCCTTTTTTTTCAATCCCACTCTTCAGCAGAAACAGCTGTCTGCTCGTCTGTTAGTACCTAGGCCAAGTCGACCCATCTATAAAGCGTGCTAGGTAAGTAGTAAATCTAGACCGCCAGTAACACCCAACGTACGATACTTCCTGCGGGGATCTTAAACCTTGTATTCAAAAATCTTCAAGAGATAGTCGCAATTTTTATTTTGAGGGTTATAATGCCATTGAACTGTTTCACTGTCGCACAAATCGTTACTTGGACAGATCACGGTAGCGCTCACCTCGTCTAATGAATGTGAGTCTTATCTACAGAATCCTCGGTCGACTCACGCCAAGATGTGGTGAGAATTTTCTATCTGTATGCAGAACGAACGGGCATTTCTTAAATAGGTACTTAGATCTACATTCATGCTTCTAGCTACATGGATCGCTTTATGTAGTATCAAGTGTGATGGAGGCAATAGGACATCGCCTATTAAAATGAACTACATAGCAAATATATTCCACAATTAAAGACCAAAGCGTCCTACCTACCTATCGCTTCAGTGCAATACAGTGTCTCACAGAATCAACAGTGCTTAGGTATGCCACCTGTACTCCGATAAGGTAAAAAAACCCCACCGGTAGTTGGACGGAGACGTTCTGGTTTAATTACCGACGCTAGCCCCTTTTCACTCTTCTTCAAGCACCTCGTTTTTTGGCAATGGTTCCTCATATAGTATGTAGTAGGAGTATTGTCAACATAGCTACCCATGCATTTATGAGAGTCTACACTTCAATTTACAGCTCGCATTAGAACAGAGGAGACTGTAAGTTTTATTCATGCATCTCTAGCTATTGTTACCCACCGCTTTGTCAGACAGGCTGTGACCCCTATACTGCTTAGCTCATGAGGCTGTCTAAACACAACACTAGACCAATACCTACTGTAGTGAGGACATATCGCTGAGCTAACGACGAATTAGGGCATCTTATATCCCAGCCCATGAATCCGATTGTCCAGAAGGGGATCAATCAATGGCATTTATGAAGTTTGCTTTTACAGACCCCTGTCTTCTCCCCACATGCTGAAGATGACCAAGTTCCACTGTTAGCACCCTTTTTTTCATTTGTTCTTTTTTGTGCTTAGCGCTGAGTCGCCTCAGCGTCTTCATTTCCATGCTTTGATACGGTATCTGAATAAATTTTTTTTTTTTTAAAAAAAAAAAGCCCCTATGGATTTCATTATTCTAAGTCCAGAATTGACGCCTTCGGACCGGCTCGTCCTTGAGAACTTAGCCATCGATATCCAAACTCACCAATCACCGTCTCATGCCGCTGTGAGCGGTAACGGTAAGGCTGCCGGGTCACCCGCAGCCCAGTCCTCAAAATCAAAGAATGGAACTGCCAATGCGAGTAAGACGCTTCTTGCTCTTGAGCTACCAGTACATATGAATATCTGATCTCGATTCCATATAGAACTTAGTCGCAAGGCATCCAGCCTGTCTGATGACCGGAACGGCCGCGATGTAGCGACACTCGCTGGGCTGAACGACCCGACCAGTCAAGCTTTTGAACCCACCGTCTTTTCGTCCTGGGATATGAGAGACCTGAAGACTCGCCTACCTCCCATAGTGTATCAATCCATACTATTGCCTTACATATCGTGGGCTCAGGGGGCAGCAAGATACAAGACAGATGTGGTTATGGTGACACATCTCATCATGTACTTCACCACATCTCTGCCCAGTGCCTTATTGCTCTTCTACAGTTTCTCATACTGGCACGGAATCCTCCATGTGCTCCTGCAGGGATGGTACATAGGTGCCTATACCCTCCTGCGCCATCAGCATATACACCAGAGGGGTGTTCTTGCGAAATGTTCTTGGGTGCAGGTATTCGACCATGCCTTTCCCTACGTGATGGACCCCCTGATGGGCCATACTTGGAACAGCTACTTCTACCATCACGTGAAACATCATCATGTCGAGGGGAATGGCCCCGACGACCTCTCCTCTACCGTCCGTTACCAACGAGACAACATATGGCATTTCGCTCATTACGTCGGGCGCTTCTATTTCTTCGTCTGGTTGGACCTACCGCTGTATTTCATAAGAAAGGGCAAGGTGACGACGGGTCTCCGCGCAGCGTTCTGGGAAGTGCTTAATTATGCGGCCATCACAGTTCTTCTGCGCTACAACTTCCACGCAAGCCTTTTCACGCTCCTCATCCCTCTGCTCGTCATGCGCCTTGGCCTCATGGTCGGCAACTGGGGCCAACACGCGTTCGTGGACGCCGATGAGCCGGACTCGGACTATCGCTCTAGCATCACCCTGATAGACGTACCGGTAACTAGCTCTCATCCCGCCTTTCACTCCTGCACAGAAGCAGTACTAATAATATATTGGCTGGCTCCAGAGCAATCGATACTGTTACAACGACGGTTATCACACGTCGCACCATCTCAACCCTCTGCGCCACTGGCGCGATCACCCCGTGCACTTCCTCCAGAGCAAGGAAATCTACGGCCGCGAGCACGCCCTCGTCTTCCATGACATCGATTATCTCATGATCACCGTGCGGCTCATGATGCGCGACTACGAACACCTTGCGCGATGCCTTGTGCCCATTGGTGGTCAGATTGATATGACGATGGAGCAGCGTGTCGCTATGCTCAAGCGGCACACGCGGAAGTTTAGTGAGGAAGAGATTGAAGAAAAGTTTGGCGTCGCGAAAGCTCGGTGATGTGCGATGATTTCATGAATGGTGAATAGGTTCCTGCATGCCTTGTTTTATATCAACTGTGCCTACCGTTTGATAGAGAGGTATGAGTCGTGTCTTACTTGTCTTATCGCGACTATCTTGAACTTGGGATAGATGGGGATCATCGGGTAGATAGACTATGGATCTCAATATACTCGTAGACTCAACCGAGCAGCAACCATCCTCGCTGCTGTATAACTACCTAGTCCTCCACGAGCTCTCGGCAGAACTAATTTCTCCATTGATTGACACACGCCAGGATGCATATGTTGCCCTTCGCCATGACGAGACGAGGAGGCTGATACAGCCCCCCTGTCCAGTCCTGCTCTTTTGAAGAATACGGCGCTCATACTTGATGTCGCATTTTTCCTTACCTGAATATTGTGTCAGCTCGGCTGGATATTGTCCACCGAGGAATCACCAAGGGTGTCGAAACGACTCAAACCAACCATCATTGTACGAAAATTCCAACTCACTCCCCCATCCATACTCACCCTAATGGTCTACGCCAAACAAGACCGGAGAACGAGAACAGGGACTTGAAGATTTGTTTATTATGGTCGCCTTCAGCCCATTCCCAAAATCTGGTTAAAGGAATAATGTTTCAGGTTATTTACGAAGTAGTGAGACAATCATTATTTCATCGTACGTAAGTATCTACATGGATGGCACTGCACCAACAATCAATCAATCCTGTGATAAACTTACCTACCTACCTACCTACTTTTACTTTTTTCTGGTATCTCCCGTTATGGTTAATCCTGCATCCCATCAGACTTACTTCCCGCGACAAGTATGAACTTTTATTAAATAGTATATGAAAAAGAAGTCGTTAAGTCTAAGTGCCTACCTGTAAAGTCCTAAAACAAATACAGCCAATGGGAAATATTCAATATCCCCAATTGGCCTAGTGCTGGGCCACCCCCTTTCTGAATAGTATGTACCTGTACGTTTGCTGGATGAAGATTTCGAGCTAATAATCTTCTTTAAGATGTGCAAGATGCACGACGACGATGAAATACGGCGGCCAGGTGGAAGTTAGCCTACAGTACTAGACCACCTATGAATGGTGGGCCATGACATGAAAGACTGTACAAAACTATCCATGCCCGCACTACAGTATGTATCCAATTTGTATCAAGGTGGTCTTGATAATGTCTATTAAGAAAGATCTCCCAGGTTAGCTCAGCTCAGCTACGAATCTATCTCAAAAGAAAATATGAGTAGATAAATGGATGTGTAATTAAGTCGCTTTCGCATTGAAACATAAACTCTTTAAGCATGATTGGGTATGTAAAAATGTGAAGATATAACCGTATAAAAATGCGACACAAAAAATACAAAACAAGAACCAGTATGTATATATAAGTATATATGACAAAGATATCATCGCCCTCATGCCTACATACTGTAGGTAAATAAGTGACAAGACCAGGTGAGGAGGTATGTAAATAGATAGATCTCGAAAAAGTTGGTGGGGTATAATGACGCATTATATGAATAAGAACGTTTAATGGGGGCCGTTTTATATATTTTCTTCGTAAAATCAATAAATTGCCCGCTTATATGCGCATGATGAACATATGAGTGAATAGAGATGTTAGCAAGTGATGATAGGTGAGTGTTTACGCGCCGTTTTTTCACATCTGTCCCCAAAGATAACGACGCTGATACTGATCGTACGACGTCAGAAAGGTACGCTTGACATGCCAACGGGACTCCAGTAAATCCTCATTCCCAATCTCCAAATTCACCCGCGCCATAGGGATTCCACTCCTGGCCAGGGTATGACGTCGCAGTCATCATAGGGATGCCGTCATCATCGTCGTGGACAGCGGCGAGTTCAACAGGCTGATCAACCAATATCTTCTCCTCAGGTTCCAGATTCATAGTAGCCACGCGCTGAGGCGGAGAGACTGTCTCCTCCTTCGGTTCTTCTCCTGTAGGTTTATTCTCATCCGGCTCAGAGTCATCTGGTCCGTCGAGGAAACTCATGTTATCCTCCGTAACGACAGGGGCGGCAACGGCGACGGCGCCAGCTCCGTTCGCGAGGATGCGTCCCTTCTCCGAACCGGCATACTTAGTATTCTCATGCGCCTGGTCCTCTCCCTGCCCCTGGCGAGGTGTAGAAATACCCAGACGAGGCGTGGCATCATAGATGTCATCGCTACCATATCGCGCATGGCTATTTGCGCGCTCGATATTGAGATTTTGCTCCGAGACCTGGTGGATCGGACCGTGGCGGGGTCCAGGTGGCTCGGGGTTAACGGTCAAATTGCGGTCCGCTGGCTTGTCGGAGCCGAAAGAGGCGTTGCTCCTGGTCGCGTGTTTCGAAACTGACATCCGACTCGTTAATCGGACGGCGTCTTGCGATCGGAGAGCCCCACTTGCGACCGTTGTGGTCGAACTAGGTGTACTGCTGGGGGCTCCAGTTGCTTCGGGCTGTCCATGAGATGGAGCTGCGGCAATCTGCGTTGACGGGTCGACAACCTGGTGTACTGGAGAAGTTTGACTGTTGGGATTGACTTGTACTAGCTGGGAAGGCTGACTAGGAGCCGTGGCGGCGGTGTGCTGCGACTGAGGAGTTGAAATACCGTTGGTCACGGGACTCTCAGTGCTTGAAACATCTCTGACACTGCTTTGTGAAGCCAAATTGGGAGTTGAGGGATTGGGTTCTTGGATGGATGCTGCTGGGCTTTGTTGATGTTGCGGTGTTCCTGACCAGCTGTAAGGCTGAGTTTGTGAGCCGGGGCTCGGTCCTCGTTGAATTCCTTGCTCATACGGTTGGCGCTGTTGAAGTTGTGTGTTCTGGGGGCTTTGGATGGGTATTTGGGCCCGACCTGGTGGTGATAATTCGCCAGATTGCTGATGCATCGGGCTTAATCGAGGGAGTTGCGGAGGTTGTTGACTCTGGTTTGGAGCGGACTGAAGCGTTTGGACAGGAGGGAGATTTTGCGTTTGTTTGGGAACCTGCGGGGTGCCTTGGAATGCAAACGAAGGAGGCACACCCTGCGGCGATATTGGAGTAACCCTAGGGGCAGCGTTGGGCGGTAAACCTGCCTGTGGGAATGGCACCACACGAGGATCCCATTGCCCCTGCTGGAAACCTGGCGGCAATGCTGGTGGATACTGCGCGTATTGAATGGGTGGAGGGCCAGGACGCCCAGCATTGTAAGGCGAAAAGGCTAACATACCACCAGGACCATAACCATGTACTGCCTCATAGCCTCGGGGAATAGGCACTTGATCATACTGGAATTCATTTCCCTGTTTTTTAGTCGACGTAGGACGTTGCATATGAGGCGGTAGAGGCCCGGCTCCTGCAAACATCGGCGGTGGCATTTGACCGCGCCCACCTTGCATCATCATTCCTGGAGGAATTTGTCCCCGTCCAGCTTGAGCGGGCATCGGCATCCCTGGTGGCATCTGACCCGGCTGTCCCCTGCCAGCTTGCATTTGTTGTGCGGGCGTTGGCTGTCCACGCTGTGCTAGCATTTGAGGCTGTCTTGCCAGATTACTCGAAGGCGGTGGTACACCACCAGAATTCGGTATACCCCCAGAAGGTGAAGGGCCGAGCCCCCCAGGTCGAAAACCTTGTTGTGGCACCTGCGGGCTTGTCTGAGGTCGTGATTGAGATGAGGCTTCCTCACCTTGCTTAGAGCTTCTCTTGAAAGCGCCTAGAAACTTGGAGGCTGCGCTTTTCTCCTTGTTAGCCTGTGGATGTGCCGCAGGCTTGCCACCGTCATAGGCCCCGAAAAATTTGGATAGTTTGCTCTGGTCCATCGAGGGTACGGGACTGCTAGGAGCACGAGGTGGCTGGGCTCGTGCGGCAGCAGACGGAGAAGCCAAGGGAGGAGCCGAAGGTCGGACCCCATTCGGGCCCCATGTGAGGCTATTTGGCGCGCCGCCTGGCCGCGGTGCACTCATTGTGCCAGAGGGGTCGAGGCCGTTTGGAAAGACGCCGAGACCCTGTCCAGAGTTTCGTGTATCGGAGGAATCACGAGAAAACTGATCTCCCTGCAGTCTAGAAGACGATGAATGATTCGATTGTGAGTGCACAGGAGAAGGCTCTGATGACGGTAATGAGGCTTGACGGATGTCATTAAATCCACCCGATGACCCCAGTGGAGGACTTTGCTTGACATACGAAAGTTGACTTGGTGCTCGCTGCTGGCCCGGCCCTGGCCCCGGCCCCGGCGATGGTGACCCTGTTCGCCCCATTGCGGCAGGTGAAACAGCCGATGTCATGAATGGTCCGTCTCCTCTGGGGTTCCCGGACCCAACGGGCTTCCTATTTGGTGAGAAGCGAGGTATTGCAGACAGCTTCCCAATAGCGGGCTGTTCGAGTGGAGAATCATCGGAGAGCCGAGGCGAAGTCTGCGATGGTGCTATGCCGCTGTCACTCTGGAACCCTGTTTGACTTGGCCTAGGGGATGGTATACCCGGCCGTGTTCCACTCTGAATAGAACTGGAAACGGTGATTTCAGAAGGACGACGCATAGTGACCGCTTGTGCCGTTTGGACAGCTGGAGACGGCAGAGTCGGATCATGGAACATTACCGGGGATGGGGTTTGACCTGGAGGACTGCGTTGGATGGGCGGTTGACCAGCAAACATCGGGTGTGGACCAAGTTGTTGTCCAGGCAGTTGCATTTGCCCGGGGCGAAATGGAAGATATCCCGCTTGCATTGGAGGTTGCGCAGGCCGCTGTGCAGATGGGGGCATCTGCTGAGGAGATTGCGGCTTAGTGTCCTTGGTTTTATTTGCCTGTTTGCCGAATAGACCACCTAGGAATCCACCACCAGAGCTCTTCTTCACATTCTCATCGCCCTTTACTTGTTGGTTCTGGTTTGGCGAGGCACCAGAGGTGCTGGCTCGACCAGGGGCCGTAAAAGGAGATGGGCTTGCCGCTCCAGGTGGTCGCATCTGTGATGGGTGAGGATTCATTGACGCTAAAGAGCCAGGGCTGTGTGCTTGTACTTGGGAGTCGAATAGTCCAGGTTGTGACGTAAGTCCAAATGGAATTGGCGGTCCCTGTGCACCTTCAACCCCCTGCGGCACGGTAAAATTGCGAGGTGGGCTTTGCATCGATTCTCTAGCCTCATAAACAGTCTCTACTTTGACTGGTTCATCATCCTTCACGCCCTCTTTCGCATTCCCGACCCCCTTGATCATACCCTTAAGCTCAGATAGTTTTTTCTTACCTGCCACATGATCCCCCTGATTCTGGAGCGGAACCTGGTCAGACTGTTCAGAAGGCTGAGTTCTCGTTGGGCCGAGGTTCGACTTGTGCTTGGGCTGAGAATGTACCATGCCTGTCACTGCTGCAAAGAGATTTTTCTTCTTCTCAGACGTCCCGTCAGGCGGTGCCGATTGAGCGGCAGCGGTATTACTCGGATTGCGCCGGTGGCCCAAGCTGAATAGGGATCCCGAGCCTCTTCTCTGTTTGTCGTTGACGTCTTCAGTCGTGGCGCTCGAGACCGAGACCTGGTCAACACGAACTGAAGTGTACAGTTAGAAAAAAATACAACCAAGGAATGTGGGTAGGCCCTGGGAGCCAATTATAAAAATACACACCATCTAGTTCTTTGGCTAGTGACCTGTCATCAAAACTATCTCTACGACTAGGATTTCCATTTTGCCGATGCACGAGATGAAGCTGTGAGAGTGGCACCTGGCCCGGGTTCCGAGGGAACGGGGGCTGTTCAGTACCGGGATGAGGGAAAAGTGATGGGAACCGTGTCGCCGCAGTTGGAGGCGCGGTGTTACTCAAGTTTCTTGGGCGCGTCTGCACGGGCTGCGATGAGCCAACGCCGAGATGAGGTGGCGCTCCCTCGCCCTCCGTCTCCTTATCATAGGCAGTGTACGTCTGTGGACTATTTGCCGAGCGATTACGGTTGGAAGGGTTCAGGGGTTCTGCAAGATGCGACTCTTGCACGGTCCATTGACGGCCGCCAGCTAGGATGGTCCCTTGACCATTGACCATCATCTGACCATGCGCAACCTGTTGGCCAGCCGGACCACTCCGGCCCATCACCATAGAGTGCGGATGCATCTGTGTGACAGGGTGCTGAGGGAACCCGGCTTGGCCGGCAACGTTAGCAGAACCGGCAGCAGCGAGCCCCTCGGGATGCTGTGGTATCGCAGACCGGCTCTGGTCGGGAAGGCTTAGATCCGGAGTCTGCTGCGGCTGCAGCTGCCCCAAATTGTGCGGGGAAGCGTGAGATGCGCCCTGAGCTGAAGACAATTGGCTATTACTGCTTTGCTGGACTGGACTTGGGGGCCCAGGAAGCATTGACGCCGGAGTGCTATCTTTCTCAATTGGCTCCGACGTCGAGTCGCTGTCATAATCTACAAGGCCCTTCTTCCGCAACACGTCAAAGGTCGACGTACGACGAATGGGCGGCAACGGGGTAAAAGATGACGATGCAGCGGTGAACTGACCGCCCTGCTGCAGCTCCTCCTGCCGTGGCTGGAATTGTTGGTGTAGCTGTTGCTCTGGGACGCTTGGCCCGTTAGCCGTCATGGCGACGGACATGCCTTGATGTGCCTCGGCGAATGAGTTAGTATGTTTGGTGAACCTGAACCAGTCGTCAGATCGCTCATCTGTCAGATGCGCCACATCCTGCGCAACCGCGCTCGTCACGGCAGCGGAGGGAAAGCGAGAGACGGGCGACGCGAGATGCTCAGCTCTGTCTGTTACGCCTAGGCTGAGCTCAAAATCCCTGTCATCAAGCAGTGAAGCCCTGGCTGAGGAGTCTGAGGTAGGCCGGCGTCTTAGGGTAGCAGTGGGGGTTGGGAAAAGCGTGGATGACGGAGCAGCTGGGGAATAAGCAGCAGCAGCAGCAGCAGCAGCGGCAGGCTCGCTGCCGGGGTGGTCAAAACTACGGAAAGCTGGCGTTGAAGAACGTGTCTCGGATATGGGCGAGACTATGTCATCCGTCGAAGCAGGCAAGCGAGGGACCGCGGCTACGGCATTAGTTGTGGCTGGGGCGGGCGAGGCAGCAAAGGAAAGAAAATAATTATTACTAGTATCCCCGTCTGGCGTGTGGAAGGGGTCGGGGGGCGAGGTGGAGACGGAGCTGGAGTGCAGCGACGAAGAGAAGGACGGGAATGACGAGAAGGACGACAGCGACGGTGCCAGCGGCGGCAAGCGAGGGGGTTGCGATGTATGGCGATGGTGATAGGGCTGATGATGAGCCTGAGGGGAGTGAGCGTGAGCGTGAGCGTGAACGTTCAGGCGAGAATGAGATTGAAATTGAGACTGAGACTGAGATGGAGATAGCTCATGCTGTTGTTGGCCGAGCTGGTGGTACGGGTCCTGATACTGACCCTGGCCCTGCTGCTGGCGGTGGCCTTGGTTTTGCGGCCAGTGAGATTGGGATGGGTGCTGGGATGGGTGCTGGGATGGGTCTCCTCCAGCCTGCACTAGCTCGGATGGGGAATAGACGAGCATCTGCGACAGGGTTTTGGACCTGGGCTGGCCAGTCGCTGGCCGGTGCTGCTGTAAGTTCCAGTTTTTGTTGCTATAATTGGGCCGATGATAATTGCGGTGATCCTCAGTGCCGCTAGGGATGGTAGTTCCGGCTCCTGTGTCTCTCCAGTCTCTCCAGTCTCTAGTACCTGTTTCTGTTTCTGTTCCTGTTACCGATCCCGTGGTTCTTGGTACATCTTGATTTATTGCTGCTGCTGTTGATGTTGCTAGTCCCGGTGTTGGTAGCGAGAGGTCACGGCTAGCATGCCCGAACCCGCGGGGAATTACACCTAAGCCAAGAACAGACTGATCGCCGTCCATGAGGTTGAAGCTGAAGCTGAAGCTGAAGCTGAGGTTGAAGCCGAAGTCGTTGTCGGTTTTTGGTTATGGGCGCCTCCAGCTGTGTGGGACTCCTCTCTTCTCCCCTCCCGGCTTGTCAGCAACTGTGCCCATTCGTTGACGTGGACGGACCCGGCAGCCCGGCAGACACTGGCCAATATGCTGTGATATGATCGTAAATCCAATACCATTCGCGCGCCTTGCTGTCTGTTGTCTGACATAGGCATGCAAGTAATTGTCCGTGCCGCTCGAGCTGGAATTAAGTGTCTGGGTATGCCCGTGCGCTGTTGGTGGTATAAGGTAGTATAAGGTAGATGGAGCGCAGAGCACGCAACGCACTGCACTTTTGTCTTCTCTTGCCTTTAGTTTTGCTTCGCGTCTGTCTGTCTTATCTTCGGCTGTATCTGCCTACCTTGTACTTGGCGCTGGAGTGTTCGGCGTCGGACTAGGTAGTGATGGCTCCCCGTGCATATACGATGAGAGGAAGGCCTGGGCTTAAAACGAGCGTCGTCAACTAAGCCCGCAGAAGACGAGGACGATTGTCAGCAGCTCTGAAAAATAAAATAAAAAGTGTGTGTATGCAAGCATACGTCGAGATTCCGCCTCTCCGGGCAGATTCCTCGCCTGTCGTCCACCGGTCAAATGGTCTGGTCGCGGACTCCCAGCACAACACCGGAAAGGTTGACCAGGAGCATTGTCCATCTATTTCCAAAAAATAGGTATTGTTGATATTCCGTAGAGAGGAACAGATCCGTTATTAATACCGCGCCTATCATTCCGCAGGGCTTTCAGCGCCTATCAGTCGGTCATGCAGTAGAGTCGCAGCGAGCCATCCTTACTACGACTCTCGAGGCAGTCCAGTAAGGCAAAGCAGGGGGGGCCGTCGCCAGAAGTGGCCATGGGTGCAGTGCGCGCTGCGGCATGGCGGCGGCGGTGGCCAATTCTCGGATGGACGAGTCCTGGAGAGCGCTGCATCACAGCTCGCACTCGGAAATAGAGTTCTGTATGTAGACAGATACCGGTACTCTATATACATCTTTTTAAGACACTACAAGTACATCGGGAATCTACAGCGGGACAAGGGATCAAGGCATAGCTTAGGTAGCTAAGCCGCACTAATCCACCGTCTGCGCAGCCCAATAGCAGCATTGTGTCACCCGTGGACCTTTGTAGGCACTCTTCTCGCCTTTTCACATGGTAAATTACATACCGGTAGTGAAGAGTGGCCAGTAAAGTCGAGCTACATGGAAGAGAAGGCCAGTCGCCATCGTTAGCCGAGCTCTTTGCGCCTAGGGTCCGAACCGGATCGGAGGTATGGATTAATTTGCATCCAAATTCTCTCCTGCTTTATGAGCAAAATCCCCCCGAGTCCTCCCCTACCTAACGTTCATATGTGCAGATGCTGTCAAGGTAGAGTACCTCTAATTTAAATCAGGGTTACCTACTACACTATGCAACTTAGACTTGGAAATGGAAGGAAGATGCAGCAGACAGGCAGCTGAATAAGTATATATATACAATACGACAGTAGCTACATTTGTTTACACTGACATCCGCGCCCATGTCACCCAAAACCAGACAATTTCCCTGCTCAGCCAGTAAGAAATTCGCACCGCCATAGCCATCCATGCATACCGAGGCCCAAACCGTCGAATCGAGTCAACCATGTTTAAAAAAGGAGGAACTATGTTACCTAGTGACGAACGCAGTTCAACGTCCGCTACGGTCTCGTTCGCGGCTTATTACAGTCAATGAATGCGATGCAGTGTAATCGTAGGATTTACAAAGCAATTGTGAAAATCCTTGTGCCAGTACTCCATTCCACAACATGACGTAGTCCCGGCGGCATGTACTGCTGCCTGCAATACGACCACCTCACCGCCACCTATTATTGCCATTATTATACATGCACCGCCCTGCGCTCGGTTTCAGTTGCCGGCGCGGCAGGCAGCGGGAAACAGACCTAGAAGAAAGCCTTATCACCAGCAGCTCGCTCGCGAAGCTTGTTCTTGCCCTTGTTGAACAACTTCATGCCCGACTTCATCCCCTTGTTGCCAAACGCACCAGCGGCATGAAGAAGCTCCTTGCTTTTCGTGCCCACCTGGTTGCTCGACCCGCCAAAGCTGCCAGTCTGACCTGCCATGAGCTGTGACATACCACCCATCGACATCCGCCTGGAATGCGATGCTGCTGGGCCGGTCTTAGAGGGGAGCGGAGAGGTACCGGATGCTCCTACAGACGACGGCTGCGCCCCAGGCTTGGAGAATAGTAATTTTGGGCTGCTTGATGTGATCACGTCGTTATGCCCGGTCTGGCTTTGTAGATAAACCAGCCAATTTGAGAGGCCAGAATCCATCACATAAAACTGCTCTCGTGTTTCGTCAAACTTCTTCACACGCTCGTCATAACTCGGGAGGTTTAGGATCTCGCGAAATGGCGTTGGAGTTGTGGATGGGTGAGAAGGGGAGACGCCTGGCACCACGACCGCGGCCGGGGAGCCTTGATCTTCTTGTTCTGGTGCAATTGTGAGAGCCGGGTGCTGTTCAGATGCACTAGACGTTGCTGACTGGGCATCTCCAATAAGAACCTTTTCTTTTTCGTCCGCGAGGGATAGTCGTACGGTACTGGGCACGTCAGAAACGGGATTGGGCCTCCTTGACGCCACAAATGAGACCGGCGAGGGCGCTTCAATTGCAGCAAGCGAAGTCTCTGGTGTGAGGCTGCTGACCTGTGAAACTTGGTGTGAGATGGTGCCGGTTGCTCCATTCTCCGTTTGTAGGGAGCTAGCAATCGGTGATACGACGTCTGTGTTTGCATTCAATTCGACATTTGCGCTTCCCTGGCTATTGACCAATGACTCTTGTGAAAGCATCGGCACGGCTGGTTTGGATTCAGCAGGATTCGACCCCACTTCCTCCCCGTCTCGTTGCCACGAAAAACGTCTTAACCTCACTGTGCTTTCTGGCACAGGGCTTTTTACAGGGCTTAGAGGTGCCGGTGGTGAGGTAATTGACTCTTGGGGTTTATGAGTGAACACATTCTCGGGCTCAAAAGATTGATTCGGCGCCATTTTCGTGGACGTCTTAGCTGCTTGGCTTAATTCTTGTAACGACTTCTCTTCGGCGAGCGAGAGATAATCGTCGTAAACTCCAGATAGATATGTGCTTTCCCGAGTTTCATTTCCTGGCGTTGGCTCTGTATCGGTTTCGCCTCGAGCTGGTGTACTGCTCGAGCTTGGTGAGATTGGTGCAGGGCTCAGAGACTTGATAATTTCCTCCCGTAGTTTGTCACTTTCTTTCTCAGGCGATACAGTCTCAATCGTACTAATTGTAGATTTACGTTGACTAGTTGGTGACAAAATCAAGTCCGGTTGGTCCGTTTGAGCTCGGCTGGGGTTGAGAGGAGCCGTGGGTGAGAATTCGGAGCCAGTGGGGATTGCAGTCGTGGACTGCACTGTCGATAATGCCTGGATTTGCGGACTCTTACTCTCCGCCGTGGGCGCTATTGTTGAAGTTGGTCTTGATAATGACTGAACAGACGAGTTTTCGGTCTTCAATGGTGAAGAGGATCGAGAGATCGGGGGATGCAGTCCATTAGGTGAACCCTCGGGAGCTATAGCATCGTCGTGTTGCCCAACACCTCTAGCAAACTCTTTTGCTCCAGGGTCGTTTGCTAAGTTGGTAGTTGACACGCTTGGCGGAGTGATTGATAATGGCATGCCAGTCGGCTTCGCATCGCTCTCTATAATGGGGGATATGTTGGTGTTTTGGACATTAGATAGGAATGCTGGGCCGTGTGCTTCTTCTTGATTTTCCGAAGGCGTAAGCTGTTCAGATAATACGGGTATTGTCGTACTTTCCGAAACCCATCCGCCTGGGATCTGGGGGCGAGTGTTGGTAGACATCGGCTCAGTTGTTTCAGATATTGCTTCTTCTGTGATTTCGGGTTTTTTGCCGGCCGTAGTGACCAAGTTAAGCGCAGGGCTTGGGTCTTCTAATTTGTAGAAGGGTTGTTCCCGGGTACTGTTAATCGGCGCTGTTGTCGCTGTGAGTTCATTGGGCAACAGCCGTGGCTCCTCAGGGGAAGCGGTAAGGTTTGGACTAGTCCAGGAGCTGTTGCCAGAACTTGAGAAGAAATCGTCACCAAAACCAGACATGCGTGTAAGGGAAGGGAGCTGAGGGCTAGTAGAGAAGCGGCGACTTTTCATGAGATCCGCTTTCAACTCGTCATTAGGTCCACTCTGCGAGAAAGAGAGATCGGGACTCGAGACAGCCGGTTCGTGCAATACAAGAGGCTGATTGGCTTGACCTCGCGCAAGAAGACCATCCATTCCGTGTTCACTTTTGCGCTCGGCAACCGGGGCTAAGCTTGGTTTTCGAACATGAGCAGACTCTGATCCATCATGGCTTTCGAGGCTGGGGCGCCGACGTTGTTCCCCGGTCGCGCGAAACTGAGCTGATGACATAGCCTCTGTCCGGCCATGTATACTATCCAGGCTCGGACGCCCGGACTCCATTGACAAGCGTTCTTTCTCTCTTTCCTCGCCCACTCTCTTGTAGATATCGGCCGGTCGAACAAGAGGCACAGTCTTAGTCGCAGGGGCAGGACCACGGCCTGGAGAGGCTGATCGTTGATCGACCCACGGTCGGTTGCTAGAGCTCGAGCCAGGTCGCGAATCAGAATTCGGTGCCGGTTTCATCTCGAGATCAGGCCGGTCATGTTGGCCCATGCTACTCTTGCGAGGAGGAAACCGGGATGGTGTTGCCCCTGGCCCCGCGCTATAGGAGCCCGAAGGTAAGTTCATATGGGAAGACGTAGTGGCGGGATGGGCGGACTCGGTGGCATACGGTGGCGATGTCGTCGCTGGAGCAGTCGGCCGGGTCTGGACATGGAGAGACGGTGGTCCGCTTGGGCTACGAAGAGCGGAGGGGCCGGGGAGGCGAGAATCGGCACTCGACCAAGACGCAGAAGGCGGTTGAGAGAAAGTGCGTGAGGACGGGAGTTGGTGGCTGATTGGGCCCTGCTGTCGCAGACCAGTCGGCTTGGTGGATTTCGGCGGCACCGGATCAGGTTCGTAAGGTTCGTCGTTTCCATCATCGTAGTCATCATCATAATCGTTACCCCAGTCATCGCCATCGTAGTTCTGCACTTTTGCTTCGACCCATTTTCGCGTCTTCGTCCGGTTCACGTTCGCCTTGTAAGCAGAAGGGTTTGACGTTCTACCAACGTTGATGCTGGTCAGCAGACATGGTCAAGATATATATACTAGACAAGAAAGGAGCAAGTGCAACAATGAAAGCGAGACGGGCAACCAGTACTGACGATGAGGGGAGCGGCATTGTGCCCCGGCGGACATTACTATACGATCCGGAATCCATGGCTGGCTAAACACGAGCGCATATCATGGCCGCAACAAACAGTTGGCAATGCAAATTCGAACAGTTAGGAGTGAACAGGTCCAAAATCAGCGCGATGGTTGACTATGGACACGGGAAAGAATGAAAGGCAGGCCAACAAATAAATTAGCTACGCGAAGATCGAGTGGGTGGATGCATCCAGTAGGTATATAAGGAATACAATACTGCAGCGATAAAAATACAAGGCACAAACTGATTATCGGGCTATTAAACGAATTACTTCAAAAGATGTACTTGCTGCAAATACAGGCGGTTAAATGAGTGAAGCCCGTTCGAGAGGGATGGTGGAGGAGGGTTGGGTCAGGAGGAGGATGAGGGTTCCAATGCGAGTTGGGAGATGAAATGATGGTCGTGGTTTAAAAAGTGGGTTTGACTTGTTCGTTTTGTTTCAACGAGACCTATTCTAGGCCGGTTAGGTGCCCAGACAGGTAGGTAGAGGCTAGTAGAGGCTAGATTAGTGTTAGACCAATACCTGTAACAGTTAGCGCCGACATAGATGGTTATATAAATAAGTACCTGCCTTGGACTCGGCTATCACGCTTTCACACTGCTACATTCTCGTAGTAGTAGCTAAGGTAAATCGAGTAGGTACTAGGTCTGCTGCATGAATGTTGTCACCTCACTGCCAGTCACAGAGTACAGATATAAATCACTGCAGTATTACAGTATCACCTGCTCATCCTACGTACGTACAGTACAGCACATGTGCCGAGCCAACCCGAAAGCCAGATTTGTACCCAACAACGTCGACATCCGCCACCTCATCATCCACAACATCCTACACAAACTGCATCAGATAAAGTGTCGGGGTGCTATCGTGTCTTCTTTGTTCAGACAATAAAGTCAAAGCGACGAGGCAAACTTTCGGACCTTCTATCTTGACATGCTCATCATTTATTTCCTTACCTAAAGTCGACCGACCTATGAACAGCCCTCCCTACTGGGGGAGATGCTCTTCAAGGTTATTCGTACAGAACGCCCCAACCGGTGACATTATTGGATAGGCATCTTACTGTAGGTTTTCACACGGCATCATGTCGTACAACGGATGCAGACACTGGCAGTACTGCACTGGTCCGAGCTCTGATGTCAAAAACGGTCGCCGGTTGAACAACGTCGTCATTCAGCTTCTTTCAGTTACCCAGTTGCCGATCTACACAACATAGCCCAAGACGTCAGTATCCGCGTGTCGCCATGGAACCCTGGCAGTACCCTGGATAGAATTTCGCCCACCACGTTGTTGCAAAGAGTGAAATGTCAAGAATGCGTTATCATGCACAAATCGCGAGACACAGCGATAAATTTCATCGTTGGACTGGATGAAGTACGAATCTTGATCGAGTGTCACGAGACAAAGAAAAATTGCAGGATGTAACGACAGACGCTGGCTAGCCCAAGGTGGCACGGAACTGGCCCATACCTTGAAAAGCAGAAAAGAATACCGGTAGTCCAATATGTTGGCTGGCCCGAGGCCATTGGGTGCTTGGGGGTTTCCGGCCTTGGCTTCCACGTGTTGGCAACTTGACTGGGTGCTCTGACCTAAGTTGAGTTACCTATTGAAAAGTTGGGCGGGAGACATTAAAAACACTATTTCAATGTAGAGTTGTTGATCTGTCTTACCCTATATGATTGGTGATATTGGGTTCAACTTCAATATTAGTAGGCGAGAGGCTCAATTGGCGTCATACTACAGTATGTACCTTACTTTGCTATAATCATGAGGTGGTCATAAGACAGAGAGGGAGCACAGCCGGAAACACAGCCATCCCATACTAAGTACTTATGCAAGGTGGCTACTCGCCAGGCACGTAATTATAAGTAGGTACTTAGGTACGTATCTAGGTACCGTCCCTGCAGGCACGCTACAGATCCGGGGCCTTGGCGTCACATCTGAAACTAAACAGGCTGGCCTCAGCGCCAACTTGCCTTATCGCCTGTGCTACCTACTGGGTACCATTGTTTCCATCTAATCTTCTTCACTTAAACAGAACCTCGCTGTCGAAGTTGAAGAAAGGGAAGAAAGAAAAAAGACAAATAATACAACCAATCAAACGATTGAGCTGAAGCATCCTCTCCCACGATATCCCTCACGTCTACAGGCAGGCTGTCACTATCTCCGTGTCCCGCCGAGGCCCCGGCTCCGCGTCTCCCCGTCTCCCCGTCTCGAGGCTCTACACTAGACAGACTAGGCTCTAGTCTCCTGAAATGAATTAATTGCCCACCTGCACGTCCAAGTCGTGTTCAGCAGCTCAACCTTCGCTTCGCCATCCATCGCGAACCCGCTGCCGCTATCGCCTCACGTCTCGCCGTCGGCTCTCGCCCACACCGAAGTCCGAATTGAGACCCCGTTGTCGGTTCCGATCCCGATACTCTCGTTCCATCTACTTACCACCCATTCCTCCCTCACACACCTGTCGAGTCGATACGATCCGCCTTGATTCGTCCGCTGCCGGCATCGTCACCTTCCCCTCGAGCGCTTTGTCAATCGCCGCTGTCGCCCCCTCTGGCCCGTGATGGCGGTCGCATCGATACAAGATCGGACCGCCGAGTTCAAGTCCGTTCTCACCCAGGTCCAGAAGCGACAGGCCTCGTCCAAGGTCGGCGCACAGCGACGCTCCCTCCTGACCGACCAGCAAAAGGCGGCCGCAGATGGCGATGCGCGTCCTCGGAGGTCTGAGTTCGCGAGACGGGCCGCCGAGATAGGTCGCGGGATAGGCGCCACCATGGGCAAGCTGGAGAAGCTCGCCCAGCTGGCCAAGCGCAAGACGCTGTTCGACGACCGGCCCGTCGAGATCAACGAGCTCACCTTCATCATCAAGCAGGATCTCTCTTCACTCAACCAGCAGATCGGCGCCCTGCAGACCCTCACCCGCCAGCAGCACCCCAAGGCCGACCAGGAGGGAGAACACAACAAGAACGTCGTCCTCATGCTCCAGGGCAAGCTCAGCGATGTCGGTGCCAACTTCAAAGACGTGCTCGAGGTCCGGACCAAGAACATCCAGGCGTCGCGGTCTCGGACCGAAAACTTCATCTCCTCCGTCTCACAACACACGCAACCATCACTACAACAGTCGGCGTCGCCTTTATACGGAACACCCGCCCGTGGCACGCCGTCGCCGGGCGCCGATCTACTCTCCCTGAACCCCGTCAGCGACCAGCAAGTGCTCATGATGGAGGAGGCGCAACCACAAAACACGTATATACAACAGCGAGGGGAAGCCATCGAGGCCATCGAGAAGACCATCGGCGAGTTGGGTTCTATATTTGGCCAGCTGGCGCAGATGGTGTCGGAGCAAAGCGAGATGATTGAGCGCATAGACGCCAACACGGAAGATGTCGTGGATAATGTGCAAGGAGCGCAGCGGGAATTGCTGAAATACTGGTCGAGGGTATCCAGCAATCGATGGCTCCTTGCGAAAATGTTTGGTGTGCTGATGATATTTTTCCTGTAAGCCCTTCACCTCTTTCTTTATTCTCGGTCCTTTTCCTTTTGTCTTCTCCCACCTCTCACTTCCCTCCTCGTTATTCCACCAAGGCCCATTTCGTGCGATGTAGTATCGCTAACCTTACCACAGTCTCTGGGTTCTCATTGCCGGTTAGAGTGATAGGGGGTACGAGGAAACAAAGCATGCCGTCATATTGTATTTTTATGTTTGCGCATTACATATCTCGCGCCGTGGGCGGGCTAGGTGCAGGGCGGACGGACTACACATTACTTAGAATTTTGTCATAATACCATGCATGGCCGGACCTTCAATTCGACATTGTTATTACTTTTTTTGTAGCCACTCTTCATACCACGCCCGTCTTTCGTGTGACGAGATCGAACCGCATGGCTCGATCCTATTCCTTTTTCCCCTTTACGATGTTGTCGCGCGGCTCTGCTCTGCCATGGAAACTAATGCAGTCGTATAAATGTCTTGGCGAAGACCTATATGCCGGATGAGATATCTGTCCGCTTCGTTGTGTTCGCCTCTCAGCTCGTTAGATCACAGCGACTGACTGGTATAAGCACCTATTGACAGTACGACCTGAGGGCAATAGGCATAGTTGTTGTAGCTCATAGCATATGGTGAACATATATACAAGTCAATGCCAAGGTCTCTTTCACCACCCACTTTTTACCTCGGGTTTAATCCTGCCGAGCCGAATATGTGCAGTCGTTACATAGGTAAGTAAGTACGGTATTCAAGTCAGGATCTATCCACTCAAGTAGGTGTATATATATAAAGATTTGCGCAAAGCAGCAAGGGAGACTTTCACAAGAAACAGTACGCGCCACGAATGACTGCCAGGTTGGGTTAGGTACTGGCACTCCCTTCTATGCGTGAGATAGAATCGCCCCAGTGCGGTGCGGCTCAAGTCATTTCTGCATGCTGTCCACCTACCTAGGTAAGTAACCTAAAGCATTTACTTAATTACTGCTTAATGCACGTCAGAAACAAAGTTCAGTCAAATCAACTCTAAGTTCCTGTCTGGTGCGGTGGTGGTCATGAAGGGATACAGCGGGCAAGTTTTCCTAATGCCGGATATTGCATTTCTCGCCGATTTTGGTCTCGCGCAGACCCGGCCAGCAAAGAAAAGGCAGGCAGGCAGCTTTTTGCCCGACCCAGGTCTCGCTCGCTCCACCAAGCCGGTTAGACTAGGTGCCTAGGTAAGTAAGTAGGTAGGTACTAAGGTTAGCAAAATCTCCATCTCTCCACGCCATCGCCGAAGCCCATGAAACCGAGATCCCGCCAATAACCTTAGTCTTTACCCGGGTCGTATCCAGTGACGTGACGTGCCCCGGCCACGCCCAACCCAGCCCAACCCAACCTTGGAAGCTCCCTACTAACATTAAGTATGTGTGCCAGCCGAGGCGGTCGGCAAAATAACTGTCAGACCCACTATAGGTAGCGGTAGTGGTGGTGGTAGTGAGTCTGACAGTTATTTTGCCGACCGCCTCGCCAGCCAGGTACATACCTACCTACTCAGTACCTAGTGTTTTGTGATGTGCAGCTGGACCCCCTTTCCCTCTTCGTACAGTAGGTAGTCCATCGTTTCTTCGCCCTTCTAGTGGAACAGGGATCGCCATTCGTACCTGCTGTAGCTACTGCTAGTCGCAGTTTCTACGTGGGAGGGTTTTCCGACTTGACGGGTTTATAGCCCGACTTGGCCTTAGGTACATACAGTACCTAGTATGACCCTAGGTAAGTAGGTATGTAAGTAGGCAGGCCCTGGCAGTGGTGGGGGAGGGGGAGGGGGAGGGGCAAGGGAGGGGAAGAAGATTGAACGGGCTTCATTTTGCCGGGTCACGACAGATGGGTTGACGTTTACTTAAGACGTCCCGTTATCCCCTCGCGCGTGTGTGTCTGTATTTACAAATTATCATCATACTCGGAAAAGAGAGAACTGCTTCTTATAACCCCTTACCCCAGAACCTGCTCTACTCTTTTCTTGCTTAGACATATAGACAAACGAGCGAAAAAGAAGACTGCTTATAGAAGAGGGTTACTAGATTTCCCCGTTTAGAGCTTTCTCGTTTTCTTTTCTTGATACCCCCCCGCCCCCCTCCGCACGGATTCCGGATTCTCATTCATCATGGCGCCGGCGACTTTCAAGCTGAACAATGGCCTGGATATGCCTGCCGTTGGCTTAGGTATGTTCGCTGTGGTTTTCTCTTTGTATTTCCTCCCCTTATTTCAAGTTCTTGGAGAACCTCTCTTACAGTGCGCGCTCTCATGATTCTGCTCGTGAACCGGAGGCTGTCTACCGATTTGAAAGAATACTAGTCAAGAGAAAGACGGGCGATGACAATCCCGCGATCCCACCTGGCCCCCTTTTCAACCCTCTTTATCACGATAGCACCTCCATCCCACAGAAAACATTGTATCAACATGCAATTACCCCTTATTTCCCGGAGGAACTGTTTACAGTGTGAAACCGAATTCATACTAACTTTGTTGGATAATAGGCACATGGCAATCCGCTCCCGGCGAGGTAGCAGCCGCAGTCACATACGCGCTGAAGGTGGGCTACAAGCACATCGACGCCGCATACTGCTACGGCAACGAGGACGAGGTGGGGCAGGGCATCAAAGCCGCGATCGATGCGGGCTACGTCAAGCGATCCGACATCTTCGTGACGACGAAGCTGTGGAATACGTACGCGACACGCGCCGAGGTCGGGCTCGACAAGTCCCTCGAGGCGCTGCAGCTCGACTACGTCGACCAGTTCCTCGTGCACTGGGCCGTGGGGATGAACCCCAACGGCAACGACGACCGCTTCCCCAAGCTCGCCGACGGCTCGCGCGACATCACTTGGGACCACGACCACACGGCTACGTGGAAGCAGGTGGAGGGGCTGCTGAGCACGGGGAAGGTGAAGAGCATTGGTGTGTGTAATTACAGCGTGCCGTATCTTGAACAGCTGCTTAAGAAGGCCGAGGTTGTGCCTGCTGTCAACCAGATCGAAAATCACCCTCAACTCCCCCAGCAGGAGGTCGTGGACTTCTGTAATGCTAAGGGTATTCATGTTGTTGCGTACAGTCCGCTCGGCAGCACCGGTGGCCCACTACTGAAGGCTGAGCCCGTGCTTAAGGTCGCTGAGCGTAAGGGTGCTAGTGCTGGTACTATCTTGCTGAGCTACCACGGTACGTTTTCCTCTCCCTTTTCCCTTTTCCCTCGTATGCTCTCTCTGGGGTGTCGTGTAGAATCATCAAGAGGTGAATGGGATGCTAACGTCATGTGTGCGTAGTCGCCCGAGGCACCACAGTCCTCGCCAAATCCGTTACGGAATCCCGCATCAAGGCCAACCTCGAGATCGTCGCCCTCGACGCCGACGACCTGAAGATTCTCACCGATTACTCAGACTCTTTGGCCAAGGAGGGAAAGCTCGAGCGATACGTGTACCCGCCCTTCGGCATCAACTTTGGCTTCCCGGATAAGCCCGGCGGAAGGAGCCTGCCGAACGGTGTCTAAAAGGAAAGAATTTGGAATAAAAACCTGGCCAGACCTGGCTTGGATATATCGGGACATGTGTTGCATATAGCGGCGCGTGTTCGAGGGAAATTCTTGAAACCCCCCCCCCCCCTTATCCTGTAGACATCTCACATGCTTGCTATGCTGAGCGAGTCTATCGTTGGGAAGCTAGCTGCATGTACATAAATAGACATACTTAGCATGTTCGCTTTCGATCAGGTATATAGGTTTTCAAGCCATTCGATATGTCACGCTTTTCGTAACTGCGGAACAAACCGATTGTCGTCCATATATGTTTAAGATACACTTCTTCTAACCACATCTCTGTTTGCGAGTGTCACATACATGGATGATCTCGCACAGTCACCTCTAATCCTTCGAATACTAAACGAAGCTGCATCGATCACCAATTATAAAAGTCGATGTGGTGACACGGCGGTAGTAGTAAAACACGCATCACGACAGAGATTGGTCAAACTCTTCATTTAAAGCCAAGGTCGAATAACCGCAATCTGACCAACAGCTAGCTAGCAGACTAGGATTCTGGCCGCTACGAAGAGGACGATATTGTGTGTGGAAATTGACTCAGATCAAGCCACCTGCTTGGACTCTACAGGTCGGTCTCATAGACAACTTCTGTGTCCACGATACAAGTTCCGCCTCTGCGAAGTGTACCCAATGCATGAAATCCAGAAAGGGGGAAGAAAAGGGCGGCGGCTGTATTACCTTAAGTTAACCGATTATGAGAAGGAAGAGAATGATTGAGAAAAAAAGACGTAGATCAAGTATCAGAACAGAAAGTTAAACTGTCATAAGCATCATAATAAGCATTGTAATAAACATTGTGATATACTCAAACAGCTTTACAGTCAGATTATGCATAAGTTTTGTTTTTCATGATTAAAATGCACATAGATGAAACAGCAACAGATGTCAACTTTATTTACAACCTGCTTCTCAGAGGATTCCCAACTCCACAAGAATTCACGTCCTTAACCCGACCGAGTCATCTCCAGGTCAGCCAACGCTCAATGCACAGAGAGTTGGATACAACGACAACATCATCATCAACTCACTCACAATTTCGGTTGCGCCTCCTCACTCGTATTAACCATGACCTTCAGCACAAGGTTCCCCTTCTCATCCTTGACTTTACCCGCCATGTCGAAGGCGGCAGGGATGCTCGCCAGCCCGGAATACCTCTGCGTCACGAGCTTGCTGACGTCCGGCAGGTTCGCGCTCTTGCCTGACAGCAGCTCGATGGCGGCTGGGTACGTGTTCGCGTAGCGGAAGACGCCGACGAGATCGACTTCTTTTAGCGAGGCTGCGGATATGGGGATCGTTTGGATCGGGGTTCCCATGCCGATTATCATTACTTTGCCGCCGGGTTTTGTTGACTGGGTGGTTCTCTCGTCGTCAGCAATTTTCTCTCCAACTTTTACTTGAAATACCCAGGAATTGGCAGACTGGATTATCTATCTATTCCGGTTGAAGAAGACGAAAAAAAAAAAAAAAAGAAACATAGGGACTCACATATATAGCAGTGTGCATGCACGACTCGACACCCGTGCACTCAAACGTCACATCGACCTCACCAACTTCCTCCCCATTGACCTTGATCGTCCGGATCTTCTCCGTGACGTCCTGCGCATACGCCAGCTTGTCCTCGATCGTCTGTGGCCTGGCCATAGGGACCGTGAAAGCAGCATCGGCAAAGCCATTATCAACAGCAAAATGCGTGCGCTCGGGTAGGATGTCAGCAATGATAATATTCTTGGCCCCGGCCACTTTCGCCACGGCCCCCACGAGTAGTCCCACTGCTCCCGCCCCGAGAATCAGAACCGTCGACCCGGACTTGAGACCGGAGCGCGCGCGCGCGTGCATGGCTACCGACAGCGGCTCGATCAGGGCCCCGTGCTCTAGGGATAAGGTCGAGGGCAGCTTGTGCACCCAGCGCGCCGGGTGGTTCACACGCGTCTGCAGCGTGCCCTGCGCGTGCGGCACGCTCTTGGCTGAGGACCGGAACGACATGGCGCGGCAGATGTTGTAGCGGCCCGCGGCGCAGAACTCGCACGACTCGCAGGGGAGCCCGACCTCGAGGGCTACGCGGTCCCCGGGTTGCAGCCCGTTTACGGAGGAGCCCACGGCTGTTATTACGCCGGCTGATTCGTGGCCCAGTGTCAGCGGTTCCCGCACCTGGATGTTGCCGTTGCGGAAGTGGTTGTAGTAGTGCAGGTCTGAGCCGCAGAGGCCTGTTGCTGAGACGGCGATCTGCACTTCTGAGGCTGATGGGGCGGGGAGCGCACGTTGTTCCTTTTGGTTTGACTGTTAGTGTGCTGTGATGTATGGATATATGGATAGGGGTAGGGGGGTGAGCTCAGATTTGGGAGGGCATATTTAGGAGACGTGGACTTACCACGCGAAGGTCTTTCGCGCCGTGAAGCACGGACGCATTGACTTGTGCAGCATTACTCATGATGTCGTCTTATGATTTGTCTTTTGTCGTTTTTGTTTCGATCTGTTGGGCTGGGTTGGGTATCAATCTTTAGGCCTATTCTCTAGACTACGAGGATTGAGGTCTTAGACAATGATGTGAAAATGTAGGTTATAGATGATATATTAACAATGCAATGATATGAAATCAGGAATAGCAGATTGGAGGAAAAGAAAAAGAGGCTGGAAAGATTCTAGAATAAGCCACTAGGACAACAAGATCGTGGAGTTTCCGTCATGCGGTGTGTTAATTTTTTACCCGTTCTTTTGCCCTCCGCAAATGACATCTTATAAAAGAGACAGACCCCGGACACCGACTTCCTGAACCCCAGGTCTACAATATCGGCTAACGAATTAGATCTTGCCTGAGTGGCTATTTACTCATCTCAATTCGGTTGGCTTCCCCTTACTCAAGACACGGACGGCATGCATCATGGTTCAGCTAAAACACCCAAGACCACGAGCCCCTCCGTGGGGTATCGAAGCGCGGGGGACTAGACTCGCTGGGAATTGCCCTTCTTGACCGAGCGGGTTAGCGCTGGGCCGTGTGATGGAGGGGGTTCGTTACCCCAACTTTTTTCGAGAACCCAGAAAACCCCCCCGTTTTCTCCGAATTTTTTCCCGCGACTCGTGAGGGGATCTCGAGCCAGTAAAAGAGATACATGAAGTTGATCGTCTAGAGCGAGCGCGAAGAAAAGAAGGTGAGCAGTAGATTAACTGGTTGGACGTATTTATGTAGTTGGTAGAGTACATTATTGAATTCTCATGTCATCCGTAGAGATATCCTTGAACTGTTGTCATGCGATGAACTAGATAAGATTACTACCTAAGTTTGGAATGCTTTATTTATTAGGTATACTTATACTACGCACAGTGGTCACATTCCAAAAGAAATTGCCAGTATGAGCCCGAGAGGGCATACGTTAGCACAAACCTGGCATCGGCCAATGAGCCTCTCGATTTGTCGCTCAGTTTACCATTTCCTATGCCACACATGTAGCGTATATCCGGTACGGTAGTATAATTTACTGCCTGTCTAAAGAGAGTCGGCTCCTCGACGATCTCGAGCTCAGGAACAAAGTTCACAATGTTTCGCTATCGACAGGTTGGCAGTACAGCCCGGTGTCAAGGAAGAAGAAACATCGGCGTAAAACACTGCCGTAGAACGGAGACGAATATATGCTTCGGTGGTCGGGTCGTAATAGAACCAGTCGCTCCTACGTCTCTATCGACCGCGCGTGTTCAAGCCAAAGTAGTACAAGTTTTGGCCCTCGGAATCCTCTCCCTCCATCAGTATCTCACAATTGTATTTGAAGGACAATTGTGTTCGAAGGCGTCGCGTCGAGGTTATTTCCTAGTGAGGATGTGTTGATACGCTTTTAAATATCGAAGTTCACGACCATGTCGATCGAGTGTTTGCTTGCTTGCTTGCTTGGTTACACCGCCGCGGACCAACCCGAGTTTCGTGCGACCGAACATGGTCATGTCGCACTGCTGGCTCGTCTTCTCAGACTTGGCTTTTCAGCTCCGGCGGGAAACGTCTTTGTTTTCATGTTTTGGATTGAAGTCCCTAGAATTGATTCGTGAGTGAGCGTTTGTGTAACGAGTTCAACTACCTAGATTATTTGCATACCTTTTTCCTTACCACTTACCCTTAATCATTTATTCGACCACATGATACTTGCCCTTACAGGACAGCCTTCGGCGATTTTGACCCAAGATGGCCCGCTTCCCCAACCCCATTCTCGGGAACGACAAGTGGGGGGTTGAGTAATGGTATCCACCTGAAGCTACGCTATAATACAGCTCGGCTGGCAATGCTTGTGATCATGGGCGTCCGATAAAGGGCGAGAGGCATCTCCATCAGGTTATCTCCTAAGAGGCATATAGGGTACGGCGGACTTTTGTGATGAATTACTTATTTTCGCTACATCACATACATATCTCACGTACAAACAAACATACATACATACTCAGGAGTTAAAGAAGCGAGAACGAACCCGCGCAAGCACGCAGACCACAACACGACGACTGATCGATTTACTGAACTCTGGACTTGGAAACCTGTGAATTAATCGGGGTTTTCACTTATACCAATGGAGGCTCTCTTCTCACTCAAGGGCGAGACGGCGCTCGTCACGGGCGGCACGCGAGGCATCGGACAGTCGGTCGCCATAGCACTGGCTGAAGCCGGCGCCGACATCATTCTCATCCAAGTACGAATATCATCTATCTACTTACCATCCATGCCCCCGTCCTTTCCTCCGCAAATACCTCCTCCCCTTCGTTGCCCATCCCGCATGTAAACACCTGGAAAACTCGCCGATACTTACACTTATAAACAGCGCAATAAAACCATAACAGAAACCCAAAAAGCAGTCGAGGCGCTAGGGCGAAAGGTACACGTCTACACGACCGACCTATCCTCTCAATCCGACGTGGCAAGTCTAGTCCCGCGGATCCTCTCCCATGGGCACGAGATCCGCATCCTGGTGAACTGCGCGGGGGTCCAGATCCGGCACGCGTGCGAGAGTTTCCCCGACGCCGACTTCAACGCCGTGATGCAGGTGAACCTGAACGCAGTCTTCACGCTCTGCCGGGACGTAGGCAAACACATACTCTCCCTGCCTCCCTCCGCAACAACCGGACGCCGCGGAAGCGTGATCAACTTCGCCTCGCTGCTTACGTTCCAGGGGGGTCTCAACGTCCCTGCCTACGCGGCCTCCAAGGGCGCTGTGGGACAGTTGACGAAGTCCCTGGCGAACGGCTGGTCGGATAAGGGCATTACTGTCAATGCTATTGCGCCCGGATATATTGCTACCGAGATGAATACGGCGCTGCTGAATGATAAGGAGAGGCTGGCGAGTATCTCGTCGCGCATACCGGCTGGAAGATGGGGCACGCCAGATGATTTTAAGGGGAGTGTGGTGTATCTGGCGAGTAAGGCCGGGGCGTATGTTAGTGGGCATACGCTTGTTATTGATGGTGGGTGGATGGGTCGGTGATGTGGGAGCTTTGGATAGATGGGGATGTCTGTTGAGGGTGAGATAGCGAATTAATTGTACGAGACTACACGACTTTTTATTTCAGAAAAAAAGAAACAAGCATTGAGTGAGGAACTTAACTGCTTGATACTATGCTCATTCTCTCTAGTTGCCTACTTACGGTCCGTCTATCTAAATGCATTTTCCTTTTCTTCGAAAAATGAGTGCAATGGATACAGAGTAATGAACACACGCCCGAAGATCCATACAGCCAGATAGATTTACAATATTATCAAACCTGTGTCATTTTAGAAAACGAGATTTGGGTCTGATTTCACAGATTCCTCTTTTACTGAAGCCATCACTTCCTCCATCCACGGATAAACGGACGAGTTCGCATCGGGATAGCCCATATGCAGGGCATTAGGGAAGAATCTCGCCTCCTTGGGACTTCCATACTCAAAGAGAAGAGTCGAGTCTTCGATGGGCATGAGACCATCTTGGGTGCCCTGAACAGAGCGTGTAAGTCGTTAGCATTTGTACCAAGAGAGAATACCCCAGTCAACAACATTACGTAAAAGTAGTTTAAAACAAAAACTTAAACAGAAACTTGATATTTGAAATGTGACTCACATTAACCAACAGGAGCTTAGTAGAAGGCAAATTCACAATCCCCGTCTCAACCAAGGAGAACTTTTTCTGCGCGACCTCCAGATACCCATCGACAGTCTCGCACCCGTGCTTCTCTGCAAGCGCAGGGAGTAGTTCAAACGGATACTCGTGCCCATCGGCACGCTTCAACCACTCTGCATCGAAGAAATGATGCGTGCCAGCGCCCTGCGCCACGACCCCTACGAGCCGCTCGCGATGCGTATGCGCGACGCGCACGGCGTAGTATCCCCCCGAGCTGAGACCCCAGCACATTACACGACGCATGTCGAAGCGGCCGTCGGCCTGCATCCAGCTGAACACGGACGACCACAGCCTATCGCCCGATTCGGCGTCGCCTGGATCCGCCGGACAGTCTGCGGTCCCCGGGATCTCGAGCACGATGCTCGCCCACCCGCGCTTGAGGAACTCGTCCATGCGCCCCGTGTTGTCCGTACGGTACCCGTCCAATCCCGTGAAGAGCAGCACGGTCGGGCAGGGCCCCTCTGAGGCCTGCGGCACGCGGGTATAGGCGAGGATCTTGTCGCGGTCGGCGCCGTTGGCGTAGACGTGCGGGATCTGCACTTCGGACACGGGCTCGTCCCAAGATCCGGCGGCCTTCATGTACACGCTCTTCTGACGCTCCCAGGCCCGGCACTTGGTGGCGTTGCTGGGGCGCGGGAAGGCCGTGTAGTACGGGAAGCGCGAGATGCGCAGCACGCATGCCGCGCGGAGGTACAGCTTTGACGCTGCCTCCCGCTTCCCTGAGGTCATGGCCTGATCGCCTTCTCGCTCCAGCTCAGCTGCTACCCCGAAGAAGGCCTCCGTGTAGTCCGCGCTCGTCGCATCGCTGACGCCGCACTCGATTAGGTGCCTGAAGATGCATTCGAAGTCGCCGTATTCCCCGTCGTGGAAGGGATATACGGATTTTTGACAGGGGAAGCGCCATTTGGTTTCCCAGAGTGCCTTGATTCCGCCGTGGTGAGGCATGCATCGCTCGAAGGCCTCCGTGCCCATCTGCCAGGCTTTGGGGGCCGGACGCACTAGGGCCGTGGTTTCTTTGTGTGGTGACATGGTTTCGATTGCGGGCTCCTGGATGATATTAGACTAGTGATGCTGAGGGTGCACGATCTACTACGCAATAGCTTGGTCAGTATAAGTTTCGCTCGTCGTTGGAGCTGTATCTCTCCATGCACTCGATCGGTAAGGCCGTCTCACAGGCCCACGATATCCACGAGTCACTGGTTCGAGATGATGTGACGTACTGTTTATCGATCGTTTGAGGCAGGTAATGCTGTTCTGGTAGGTTGAGTGAGTGCGCTCTAGGATGATCTATTTCGATAGAAGTTTACACAGCTGAGTCATCACTCGCGGGAAAGACAGTAGCTGTCTATGTATCTACTTCCTAATGATCAAGTTGGAAGTCCGTCTATTGAGGTTTTGTTAGGAGTGGCTGGCTGGCTGTTCATCACTCCGAAGTTGGGGATATCCGAAGCGTAAGGCCGAAAGCTGCATGCATATAACTTGTTTGCAGATCTGCTTGACGCGTGGCTCGTAGTTGGCGTCGAACGGGATGAATGAGGGTTTGAACCCATTGTTAATAAGAGCTTGAATCGTCATAATACTGAGATGCAGGGCAGAAGACACGACAAGTCGTATATATGATGTGAAGTAAAGGTGAGCAGAGTCTTAGTTGAAAAAACTGGATGGGTTGAGGGCTGTAGGGTGGTGTAATGGCATTTATTCACACCTTTCCCCACGTAGCGAGGCTGTCAGACTTTCATGTTCCTTCCCCGGCAAGATATGCCTGACAGGGTAGTCCGAATGGTTGATTCCGTACTGATTGTGGCCATATTCTTGCGTAAAACAGTACACATCCCCCCCCTGTTTGAGTATCAGGTGATTAAGCTATGTGGTGCATTGTGTTCGGATATCGCAGTATCAGGGTCGGCTTTCTGCTCCTTTGAGTGTCGTCTATTTCACTCAGTATATCTGTAAGGACCTATGCAACTCGCAATCTTGAAAACACGATGTCCCAGCTCGGCGGGCGCAGCTTTATACATCCAAACTCCAGAACCATGTACATGAACCGTCTCGAGGTATGTAAACCGTAGTACCCTTTCTATATTGCTCCTGTCCCGCTTCGGATCATTCCTGGATCCTGTGCGTGACCATTAACTAGCCAGATCGGTTCCGGCGTGAAATATACACGCGAACCCCTGCGTTCTTTCTATTTTGTATCAACATCGTCTCGTCTATATGCTGTTTATTTCTTGCTCTCGTAGTAGTGGGCCATCTCCAAACCGGCCTTCCGAAAGCCGCACTTGAGATAGAAGCCCTCGTTTGCTTCGCTGCAGTCGAGGATAGTCTTGTAGCAGCCGACCTTCTCGGCGATGAAGTCCAGGGCCTGGATCAGACGCAGCCCGAGCTTCTTGCCCTGCTGGTCCTTGGCGACGGCAATATCCTCTATGTGGCCGACAAGCCCAAGACTGTGAATACTGTTTAAGACGTTCAACTAATTAGCCACCGTGTCTTCATGTTACGGGCATGTTACCGGGTCAAGTTTTGTGGTTTGTATGATGCGGCTTCTCTTACAATTTCCTCTCGACAAGGAGGTTGCCTGTGCCGACAACCTTGCCGGTGGCCGTGTCCTCGATGACGAGGACGTAATAGGTGTCCTGCGACAGTATCCACTTGTATCGCTCCTCGAAGGCCTCTTGGCTGATCTCGCCGACGGTTGTGAGGACTCGCAGGCAGTCGAGAAAGCCGGCTTCGTAGTCGGAGAGACGCAGGGAGCGGGCGATGTAGCCCTCGGGAAGCGCAGCAGCAACGGTGGGCGCGACGAGGTCGGAAGAGAAAAGCCCCTGGTCGGACATTTTTGTGACGGGATAGGGCGTTGAGGGCGTTGGGGACGTCGAAGGTTGGGTGAGCAGAGCGAGCGATCAAGGTTTGTTGATGAAGTCGCAGTTCGGCTCACAAACGAACGAGGATGGAGGGCGCTGGTTCTGCAGATGAAAATGAGGCTGAAAATAAACAATTGGGTCGACGTTTGGTGAAGCAATAATGTGGCCGCTGAAAAAAAAAGCTCAATTGACTATGTATAAGAAGATGGAATGGCGTTTCTTTTTCTTTTTCGACTAGACGAGTCGCAGTATCTAAAACAACGACGCTACGTACAGGAGTCTTGTATCCTGTACAAGGGACAGCAACACGAAGTCTAGGCCTGCTAGTCCAGGTCTATCAGGGCTGGATGGGACAGCACGGTGGCTACTAAGTACCTAGGTAGGTAGTACACAGCTGGCTGGTTGCCCGTGTCGCGGGCTGTGCTTAGTGCTGTGCGATGCCCATGGTACCCTGGATTTTACGAGGTGCAGGGGCAGCTTAGCCTCAATGCCATAGCTTACAGGCGCTAGCGATAGCCGGCAGATTCCACTGTGGATTCTACCTAGGTACGTAACCCAACTCGCCCAAGAGAAGACCTGCAGCTAGAGCTGGGCTCTAAGAATAGCAACCTCTTTTCCAGTTGGGTAGCCGGGTACTACCTCTTGTGCCCTATGCTATATTCTTCCTGCGACAAGGCAAGTTTGGTCTCAAAAATGAGTGAGCAGAGAGCTGCACGAAGTCTAGGATGTTGGAAAGCATTCTCGTCATATCAGGAGGACACGTTGAAGTTGATAGCTTTTATAAGTAAGTGAATACTTGCCTGATTGTTCTGGAGCAAAGGAATGACGCGTCATGTCTGCTATGTAGTATATATTGCCGGAAATAAATCAATAATGCCGTCGGGTACCTGACAGACTCGCCGGTAGGTGGTATTGGGGCTCCTTTCTCGGCATCGTAATCTGTTCTCGGTACTGGTGTCATGCAGCTGTCACCCCTCGCCATGCCATCTCGGCACCAATCGACTTCAACCCTTGCTCCAGATTGCGAGCACCCTCGGCTCGCACAATCTGATGGATAGGATCATCAAGAAGTCGTCGGGACGATGTGCCGTTGTGATTGGATGTCGGCAACTACCTAGTCCATGACTACATTCCCTATGTATCTAGATGTCTATTTTATACTAGGTACCTACCTATGTATGTATGTACGGGTAGAACCACCTGCTCGGCGACTCATAACCATTGACGTTAGTGTAGTTCTGGTTTAGGGCTACCCCGCCATTCCACATTTGCCACGGACATTCACATGTTAAAGTTCCAGCGGCTGGGACTATCCCCGCGGATCAGCACCGGATACTGCCCTCGGACTGCCCTTGGACTGCCCTTGGGATCATAAGGACCTGACTTATCTCGATCTCTGTCCAGGTGGCGGGTTTTTGCCATTTGGAGTGACGGCGTTACACTTGAGCATAGACAGGGACAGTTAGGGAGGTATCCGAGTCTGCCCATACTCCTCCTGCCCGTATTTAGCTCCAACATCTGCAATGCATCGCAATGTCAAATCGTCAATCGCTTTGATTGCCTGCCTTCCGCTCATTCCTACCTGTCCATGACCGGCATTCCAACCTAGGCGCATGCTGTTCTGGTTGTTGTCGTTATAGCATCGTTAGACTGGATCACATCCTTATTACTTTGCCATTCATTTTATCTGTCTCCCCTCCTTTCTCATGAAACGCAGGGCATCCAATGAGCTGCCAATGACCACTGCCACCGTGGACTTGGAGGAGCGGCCCGTCTCCGATCCATCAGAAATCATGGCCGTCGACAGCACCGAGGGCGAGGGTGAGGAGCAACAAAACGCCTTGGTATTACACAATGGCCATGGCCCCCAGGATCGGTCGATGCCACCAGCCCGTGCCAGCACGCTTCTCCCGCGCCCCATGGCAAATGCCGTGAGCTTGGCGGCGAGGTCGACCTCCTTTGCTCTTCGAATCGGCACCGCCATTAGTGGCTACGGCCTCACCGCCGCCAAGGTTACCACCCTTTCCAGCCTCGAACTGGGAAGAGGGATCCTAGATGGGATATTGAACAGAGCTGGCCGTGATGTCTTCGTCGGGACTCCGTCAGACCTGGCTCGCGCCGATGCCGAGTCCATTCTCGAGTCGAATCTCGAAAGCATGCACCAGACCATGTCGCGACTGGTTTTCTGGACTGCTGCCGGCTTTCACGCAGCCGGTACCACTGTCTCTACAGCTTCAAACATCTCTCAGTTGTTCTTGTCCGTTCTCGACCAGTTCTTCGGCTCGACCGATTCGTCTCGGGCGATAGCGAGCATCATTACCCTGGTTCGCCGGGAATTCCAAAACCCGGCAACCGGCGTCGAAGGTGAACAAGTTGGTGTTGTGGATTTGATCCTCGGGCTGTGTGGTCTCGCATACCTTCAGAACAGGTGTCAGAAGATGATACTGGAGGAATCTCGACGCCTGGGCTATGAAGAGATCATATGGGACATCATTGTTCTGAATAATGGAGAGCGTGTCGATGCACTTCATGATGGAGCTCGCAATGCTAACAACGTCCACTCTACAGCGCCAGGTAATGCAAATGAGACCAGTCCGGACTTTGAGAATCGTGGCTCAAGACGGAACAGCACTGATGATGAGGACGATCTACTAGAGGCTCAATTGAGGAAACAGATTGCGAAGTCGCTCCCAAAAGACGCAAAGATTTCTATTTCCACATCAACTACTGTCACTAAGACGATCACTGTTGACATCACGGGCGCATCATGCTTATCTATTCCGTCATTCCCCAACCTCGGCCTTGTGTCGAGTGAAGTCTGCGACTCTCCCCAGTCACACCGAAGCAGTCAGGAACAGGCCTCGAATTGTCGAGTGGTGTACAAAGTCAGCCGAAATCGAGTGCAAAGTTCGTCAGAAAACAACCGAGCCGGCCACCAAATACCATCCTCTCCAGAGGAGCTTAATACCGATCACGACGAATTGTCAAATTCGCCGACTAGTCCCGGCATCAAGAAACTGGGCACATCTTTACTTGCTCCATCGAAATTCATTCATCCAATCGCTACATCTCCTGCCAAGCCACTCGACAGTATTGCCAAGGAAGATACCGCGCCTGGAGTAATGTCAACATCGGATGCCGTTCCCAGATCCGGAGACGAACCATCGTGGGAATCGAGGGGGCCGTCTTCAACGAGTCCGCTAGCAGAACTGAATGAACGTACGGCGAACCAGAAAAGGCTACGACAGCCGTTGGATTACTCTCACAAAAAGACCAATAACCTCACTCTCCAGATACCACCAGAGACCACTAGGCCATCTAGTACGAAAACACATAGAAAAACAGACTCAATTCTGACCAGGCGTAGTGAAAAGAAGCCCGGGATTCGAGGTGCACTTGGGAAAGGATCTGTTCCAACATTAGGCAATCTCCTGAATCGTGATCCTAGTTCGGACGGTCTCGCGGGCTCCAAGTCAAAACAAAACACCAAACCTCCTTGGGGCGGCTACAAATCTTCTCAAATCAAGTCTCCAAACATAGTTTCCAGTGCTTTAGTCCCCGACCGGGCCTCTAGTATAGCGCCGAGTCGGGAGGCTCCGCGAGCACCACAACGAGGCAACCCGAACTATTTTTCATCAAGAGACCTAGGTTCGCTTGGAAATCCCGCGCACCATAAAAGCCCCCTTTTATCACCTATACTGCCGAGAGCCGACCATCGACGAGGCTCATTGGTATCTCTGACCGATACTATCTCTGTTCATTCGTACGATGGCGGACCTCCCTCGCCGCCTGTTCAAACTGAGGCTATAGTAGGCACCAATTCTTCAAACCAAAGGCATACGAACGGGATCATATCAAGCACAACATCTCCACAACAAGCGCGTCGGCCAGCCTCAAGAGCCCATACTCCCAGTATATATACACTTGCGACTCGCGACTCTGAAACATCACTTGCCGTTTCGTCCTTTCACACGAAAAGCGCCTATGCCGACTCGATGGCTCTTGATTCTCTGAGGCGATCCGGAGAGGTCAGAGGAATGTTTCCTGCTTTCCCCTTTTTGCGAAACATCACTCGATTCAGCCGATACGCGTCAGCGATCTATGGATACAAATTTCTCAAGCTTATGGGCATCTCCAAAGATCGGCCCGCTCAGGGCATAGCAGACGAGATACATCATGACGTCCGTTCTTTCGCTCATCATGCCAAACTGCCGCCCGATAGGATCCTCCTCGCATCTTTTGTTGATCCTCAAGGCGGTTCGGATTCCACCGGGTCTACTGATACAGGCATACCCCTTGTCCATACAGTGTCTCTTGATGAAGAGTCCAAAGCTGTTGTACTGACATGCCGAGGAACCCTAGGATTTGAAGATGTTCTTGCAGACATGATGTGTGATTATGATGATCTATCCTGGCGGGGCAAGACATACAAGGTCCATAAAGGAATTCATGCATCAGCACGGCGTTTGCTATATGGTGGCGACGGACGAGTCTTGTTCACAATAAAGGCGGCCCTAGAAGAATATTCTGACTACGGCCTAGTGCTATGCGGTCACTCATTAGGCGGTGCGGTTACCGCTCTGCTTGGCGTCATGTTGGCAGAGCCTTCGGCCACCGGGGCCGGATTCCTCACCTCTGCCGCAGAGCACCCCAAACTCATTGGCGCGGGTTCACCTGGAACAGGTTCATCTGGGACACCATCACACATATGTCTACCGTCCGGCAGACCAATCCATGTCTTCGCCTACGGCCCCCCAGCAACCATGTCACCCTCCCTACAGAAAGCGACCAGGGGTCTAATCACCAGCACGGTACACGGCAACGACATAGTGCCGTATCTCTCCCTAGGCGTCCTGCACGACTTCCAAGCCCTCGCCCTCGCCTTCAAGACGGACAACAACGAGGCCAAGGCCGAAGTCAAGCGGCGCGTCTGGGAAGGTCTGCGCTCCGGCCTCGCGGACAAATGGTATCGAAACCCGACGAAGCAACCGTTCTCCACCGAAGACGACGAGCATTGGGGCTACGTCGCGCTCAAGACTCTGCGCGTCAGCTTGATGAGCTCCAAACTACTCCCGCCTGGCGAGGTGTTCAAGGTCGAGAGCTCGCTCGTCATGAGACGCGATGCGTTTACCGAGGAGGATGTTGGGAGACCTGCGACAAGGATTGTGCTGAAATATATTAGAGATGTTGAGGCGCATTTTAGAGAGGTGCGCTTTGGGGCTAGTATGTTGACTGATCATAGTCCTGGGAGGTATGAGGATGCTCTTCGACGGCTTCATTCGGGTGTGGTGCAGAGTTGATATGTACCTTATTATGAGGAGATGATTTTATGAGGGTGATTCTATACTGTTGTAATGTCTTGTTTGGATGTTTTAGCTGTAGATATTTAGAGGTCAGAATACTAGTAATGTGCAAGATAACAGTACTTTAACTATAACTATATATGAGAGCCCATCCCGAACACTCTAGACTTTGGTTAGCTGTGGGATCCCGCGAGGTTTAGTCATTCCTTATCGTTG
This sequence comes from Xylaria arbuscula, assembly GCA_022385695.1. Taxonomy (NCBI): domain Eukaryota; kingdom Fungi; phylum Ascomycota; class Sordariomycetes; order Xylariales; family Xylariaceae; genus Xylaria; species Xylaria arbuscula. The sequence continues at coordinate 1,774,987 of MU279343.1, forward strand.
TCCAGAAAGCACATAGTTGATTAGGTCATGGACTTGGGTATTTCGGCTGAACGGTCGACGTCAGTCTTTTATCACCTCAAAATCCGACACGGAGCAAGATATAACAGCTAAAATGGCTAACATTACGCTCGATAAGACTATATAAGCCTAAGTAAAGAAAATCTTGCGGATAAACACTTAATAATCCACAAATAAACTAGAAAAACCATAAATAAGAATGTACCACCCGACGGCCCAGCTCATCTTACATAGCAGCAATGTCCTGGCCGGCAGTGGGAGCTGTTCCTCCCGATGCGCCTCCTGATGCGGGAACATCGAACCTGGTTACCTGAACGTCCGGGGTTCGGCAAGCAAGACAGGCGCATCTGTAGAAGCTGTGACAGACCATAGCCGGAGGACAGACTTGTAGCATTCGGTTCGAGACGGCTCCCACCCACCCAACAACTTGAGGCTTCATCTGCGCGAGCGAGGCGCCGACGGGCATACAATTCTTACTTATCCTGGAGAGAGTCTCGGTATCAAAGCTCTTAAAGCACAAAGATTTATGGGCCTGCTGCGAGCTCCTCTGACGAAGATAATTGTACTAATACTACGCGTCCAATTGCTTTGCTCCGGAGAACACACCGGTGCCTTGTCCTCAACATTCTGCCGTGGTTGCGTTGCTTCTCCTGCGCCTACCGGGTCAGCTAGTCATATAAAGCGCTGCATCACCCCAAACTTAGTCTTAGGTTAAAAAGAAAAGCAACAACCTGCACCTTATACTAATTCCAGTGTTGGAAAGAAGGAGAATAACGCTCCTACGCCTGCTAAAGTAACAGACTTAAAGTCAGCGTGCAATAATACGGACTTGCAAAATAGCCCTCGCGTGTAACAAAACCAAGCGAAGGAATAGATTTCGTCTATTTCGTAGTTTATATACACTCCAAAACACCATACACCTAGCCCCTGATATCTGTTTTACTCAGGCTTTACAGGCAAGATCCACCCCTCATCATCGTAGAAGATCTCAGCAACCTTAACATTCCTCAAATGGCTAACGCCCTGACTAATCTCGCAGTCATGGTAAAACAACCACCAGCGCCCCTGAAACTCAATAATAGAATGATGCGTCGTCCACCCGAGCACAGGCTCGAGGATCCGACCCGCGTACGTGAGCGGGCCGAGTGGTGAAGTTCCCGTCGCGTAGACGAGGTAGTGCGAGTCCCCCGTCGAGTAGCTGAAATAGTACCTTTCTCCCCGCTTATGCATCCACGCCGCCTCGAAGAAGCGCCGGTCATGGTCGTCCGCTAGGATCGGCTCCCCAGTCTCCGGCGCCAGGATAACGAGGTCGCGCGCGGCGCCGTCAAAACTATGCATGTCCTCCGTTAACCGCGCCACCTTGGGGAATAATGCCTTCGCGCCCTCGCCTGAAGGCTCCTTGGGGCCTGACCACGCGGGATCGAAAGGCGGGACGCCGTGCGCGTCTGCGACTTTCCCTTCGAAGCCTTGGTAGCATTGCAGCTGGCCGCCCCATAGCCCTCCAAAGTACAAATACGCGTCCCCCGTGTCCGGGTCCACGAAGGACGCGGGGTCAATGCTGAAACTACCCGCTATCGGCTCCGGGTCCGCGGTGAAGGGACCTGCGGGGGAGGCGCTGCTCTCTGCCACCCCGATGCGGAAGATCCCTTCCTTGTCGCGCGCCGGGAAGTACAGGTAGTACTTCCCGTTCTTGAAGGCTGCGTCTGGCGCCCAGAGCTGCTTCGATACCCAGGGGATATCGGCCGCGCGGAGAACCACGCCGTGGTCTGTTACGTCGTAGGGCGCTGATAGCGAGGACGTCGAGAAGACGTGGTAGTCGGTCATGTCGTATTGGTCGCCGTTATCGTTGAATTGGATGTCTGTCTCCCGGTCGTGCGAGGGGTAGATGTATATCTTCCCCTCGAAGACGTGCGCGGAGGGATCCGCGGTGTAGAGGTGGGTTATTAGTGGTGGTGCCATGGTTTCGTTCAGTTTTCTCGTTGCTTTGGTTCAATCTGGCCTCTTTCTCATCCTTTTTCTTCCTTAGAAGTTGACCGGGTTATGAGGTTATTGTCTTATATGGTAATGTATCATGAAGTGGGGTTCTTGGTGTTGAGGGGTAGGCAATCGGTTCAAATCGGGCTTGGTTCACTTCTTTTTTCTTCTCGGTTACGGCTGGGTCAAAATAATTGCAGCGCAATATAATTCACTGCATAGTTTGCGTAATAATTGTCCCCTTTTTATATCTTGAGAATAGACCTACTTGGGACTTCGGCGGTGGCACCCGAGACTGTCTCCTCAGTTGTCTGGTATTTATCCCTATTTACCCGGTCGCAATGACCTAACCCCACTGTGAGTACGTACGACTGGAGATATGTGTCTGGGCAGAAGCTCTACACCATGAAACATCCCATTCTAATTAGAAGTACCCAAGACACATATAAGTATTCACATTATCTACAGATGAGTAGGCTGTTATTCGGTAGGTACAGAGGTAGATACCTAAATGATGGGCTTCCGTAGACGGGACACATTCGTGAGCAAATTGCAAAGCATATTCAGTACTTAGATAACTATATGTTGATCCTAGGACCACCTTTCCAATATAGCTACATCTTTTCTCTTCTTCATCTTCTTTTTATACTTATAAGAAGCAGCGCGATCTCTTCTCTGGAAAGGTAAGCGCGTACATACCGAGAATAAGTTGGTACGGGCTCCCAGAATGTTTATCCAAGCATTTACTATAGTTTAATGACTAGCCGACACCGATCCGAGGTATCATGCGGTAGCCAGCGCATGATTGACTGACCTGTACCACTCCCAATGTCACGACAGCACTGCGTCAATAATCCTTTCTCTCGGAGAGTGAGCCTGATTAGATGATATATTCTTTCACCTTTCGAAGTTGGAAGCCCATCTTGCCTGCTCCTCTGACTCGGCATTCATTGAAAACAGGCCAGATAAAGTGAACCATGCTTCATTCTTCCACTCTCATGGCACTTGGTCTTCAGCTGTATATAAGAATGTACAGTCAAACCATTCTTACACGTCATTTATGTAGTGTCAGGCTTTAGAGCTACCAGAGTAAGAAATAAGCGCACCGTAGCTACGTCTGTCTACTGTCATGAGGCAAGAGCAACATGCATGCGATTTTAGACAAATATTTATTCTATTGAACTATAGATGATTGTCGCTTGCTTCTAATCTACTCCTTCTTAAGGAAGACGCAAGAAGATGGGCAGCAACTTCTCGAAATTGGGCGTGCCCAGACCGGTCACAGGGTCCCAACCCGGAGTCGCGTTGAACCCACCAGTGCCGCAACCGGGGTTGTTACCAATGGTGATATCGTTGAAGGCCTCGGGGTGCTTGTAAAGAGTCGGATTCAAGAAACCAATAGGTCCCTTGCCCTTGGCAATTCGGGCCTCGTTCAGCAGATTCACAATGCCGGCAAAGATAGGGGCACTGGCACTGGTGCCACCAACACCGTATGTTGATCCGTTCCAGACAGTAGCGACGCTCAATCCGATTGCCGCGACGTCGGGGAAGCCACGGGCCTTGCCGGTGTCGTTGTACACGTTCGGCCCGTAGTGAGGGGCGTAGTGCTTCATGAAATGGCTCACTGCAGAAGCCTGGTACGAAGGCACGGGGAAGATGTTGGAGAATCCACCGCCCGAGTAGTACGCATTGGCTGGGCCAGTGCTAGGGACTGAGACGGCTCGCTCTCCGCTGTCGGTGTCGTTACCGAGGAGAGTGGTTGCTCCAACTATTATATATCGTCAGTGCTACGGGATCATATTAGGGGGTGAGCAACGGGGCTTACCGGAAGTGATGTAAGGGCAGTTGACGGGGAAACCCGGCGAGAAGCGAGTTCCGTTGTTGTCCACGAACAGGTTGTCCTTGTTGAGGCACGAGTTGGGATAGCCGGAGTTGTAACGGTTGGCGACGCCAGAGTCACCGCTGGAGTAAATGACACTCACGCCCTGGAGACCCAGCTTCAACCATTCGTGGCATTGGCGGACTTGGTAGAATTCTGGCAGAGCACCCTGTAGGCTTTGTTTAGCATCACTCCCTGATCGCTTCGTAGTAGGATATCGTGCTTACTTCGATTTGTCCGTAGCTCACGGAGATGACGTTAGACTTCGGGGCACCGCCACACTGTAGGGGTCCTTGATAGCCCTCCAGGTTGGCATTCGGGTCAGGGTAGGCGGGATCTTAAGAATGTTATTTTGATTCTCGGGGGTTTCTTTTCATGCTTCAATGTTACTCACCCACGTATGGCTGATCACCCCCTTCGTATGTGCAGTAGCTCTCGTCCAAAGCATCGAGGAAGATGTTGAAGGTACCGACACTGTCCACGTTGACGCCGTCACCAACCTGGTAGTAGCGAACCTCCTGAGGATGAATAATAGAGTACACGGTCTGGACGTCTAGGGCTGCTTCAACTCCCGATCCCTGGGAAACAGTCGTCAAGTTCGCCCTCAAGCCTCCATCGATGGAAACAAACTCAGGCTTTGTGTTGAGGGGGATTTGAGGGGTCGTAAAGTTCTTGAAGAAGGTCGGAAGGTCAGGCTCGTAGAGATAGTCGGCCCATTCAGCGATGCCGATCTTGTTACCCTTTGCCGCCGTCTTGCCAACGGGGATCTTGTACAGAGCGCGCAAGCATTCGATTGTGATAAGCTTTCCGCAGGGCAGAGAGCCCAGAGAAGCGCCTCCTGGGATGATAGCCAGGGCGTCACTTGCGATCTGTGTGTTCTTGACGGGCTTCAGACCGTCCAACTGCACGGTAGGCATGACAAAGTCGATGTGTTGTCGAAGATTCTCTGGCAAGCTATACGAGTCAACAGCAAGGCGAACACCACCCTCTTCAATGTGCTGGTATTGCCAGTACTCTGTTGCGAAGAGAGCCTCGGCCTCCTCAACGGTACCCTCAAACTGCACCCAGTTCTGGCCTATAGGAACGTGAGTAGATGAAGAGTGAGAGCTTGTAAGAATAGATTCCTTACCCTTCGAAAGCGAAATTCGGGGCCGCGCGATTCCTGAGTCTACAAGCCATTTCACTACGGCATTTCTAGATTCAGGGGCCGGAGCAAACGTGTTGGCCACCTCCTCAGCAGTCCAATGCTTGCCTAAGTCAATTATTAGTGCGGTTCTCATTACGATGATGGAGTGTCTATAATTAAGTGACTTACCAAAGTTAGGCGAGTTGGGGTCAGAGACTTCATGAATGTATCTCTCAGCGTTCTCCATATTGCGCTGGCGAAGACCAATGCGAATTGGCAGCACTTGGCTTCGGGCAGCGCGATCACGCTTCTCCCAAGCATGTGGCTCGCCATCACGCTTCTCGTGCAGCACGTGCTTGTTAGGTGATGGAGCTGCCAAAGTCGTTGCGGCAGAGGAGGCTAATGCCACGACCAACGTTGAGAAACGCATGTTGAAGAAGGTTCAGTCCCAAGAGCCAAGAGAGCCAAGAGATCTAAGGAGACAGCCCAGCACCTAGTGTCCGGGACATGAAAGCTTGTCTTATACTTATATGTATGTAGACCTTAGCCGCGTGATTAATCAAACAATAGTAATACGGTGTGTTTATGTTCAATGGGCTTCCAAAGGCTCAGATAACCCCGAGCTAAATGCTCCTACCTTCCTATAAGAGTATGATCAATTATTGTTATCCATTTAAGACATGGGACGAGCCATCTAGTTTGCGCCATGCTCACAGCCATGCTCACACGGTAAGGTACCGAGCTGATTTCTGACGTAAGATGGCGGGCGCGGGTTGGGTATACTACAGTAGGCATTCACAATACAGAGGCTGTCCAGTTGAACAATCTGTAAAGATTCAATTGTAGTCAAGCCAGAACGAGTAATAGTTTCACAGAATCGACAATGGCCATCTCCTACTTGTTACTCATGTATCCAATTGGCCAATTGGGGTAAAAGAACCTTTGAATTTATAATGGATAGCTCTTTTAACTTACCTCGGAATACAGGCTTAAAGCTGAACATCCTAGTAGTTAGCTTATCAATATAAGTGGATTCTTACCTACATAGTATACAGTTGCATGATAGTCAGCTGTACTGTATTGTATTACTTCCCCAAATCTCTCCAAATAATACCTACCCGAATATGACTAGCGCATGTTGCTGTCGAACAACATCAACATGCAGATCTCAATAGATGTTGATGGATTACGTGGGACAGAAAACACGGAATCGGGGCAGAGGTCGGGCTTTTGATGAGGGAGTCAATACACTACTGTAGTACATACATTGACCACGCGTAGGTTACGCGGGTTCTTTTCCGAGGCGCTCTTGGATACGAACCAAGTATCCAGGCGGCTGGTCGGCTACATCTTCCAGGATCCAGCAAGCATTCTTCGCGTACCTGGGCCTAACTGAGTGTTGCCTAGCAACTCGCTTGCGTGCGTATCCTAGCATATTAGCCAATGCCCTACAGAAGCAGACTTTGCTTTTGTAGCTGACTCAACCAACCGCAAGCCTTGCTTGAAAGCGGAATGATAAATCGCACCATGTCTTCGCACGGCATACCTACTTAGAGTGTAGGTACTTAGGTATGAAGTTTGGAAACTGCAGTACCTGCTCGCCTGGTGAGGATACCTATTTGTATTCCATGCCCCCTGTACTGTGACTGCATGTCGAACCACGCATGGCATCTTTCGCGCTAGGGCGATAATGAAGTCACCATCTGCTGGATCTGTTGGAGCAAGCCCCAAACAGGTAAACAGTCCCGTCTGTACTTAGTATACTAAGTATGTAATTAGTTACTGAGTATGTAAAGACCCATTGTAATATACCTATAAGGAAACCCCCCCAGGTACCAATTACATACCTAGCTATGTGTATCGAGACTGAGTGTTCTAGGAGCATATACTCACCTCTCGGAATTTAAACTACACTCATGGCTGACACCAGCAAAACTCACCCACTTCAACAGCCAGCCAAACAGCCAAATAAAATCATAAAAAATAAAAAAGAATACCCTCTAAGATTTTTTATTTCCCTTTATATGCATACCATCCTTTGTATCTTTTAGAACTCATTTGGTGAAATTATTAGCGCTAGAAATAGGTAAGTTTCGTGGTGATAGCCATGTGTATGGTTTAAACGGGCACCCACTTCTGCCCAAGTGTTGCACAGCCGGGATGCCTTGTGCATTTTCTCGGTATGTATATTCCCGGCCGTACACTAAGAACTAAGAGGTGCTACACCATTATGTGTTTGTCAAGAACATCTCGATAACGTCTCGGAGTCAGTCTAAGGGCAATCGAGTGTCAAGGCATATACGAGGATGCCATTCCTCCTAGCATCGCCTAGACTTGTAGATATGAGCCACACTTGTGTCTGCTTACCCCAGTCCAGCCATCACGCGGTAATCCCTGATCTACGTCCGACCCCAGCAGTTCGAACGGTAAGACTCGATTGTGTTAGAGGCTACCGGTATTGGATTTAGCGGTTCAGCTAAACAAAACGCTAGGAAATATTGTGATAGGCGACAGTTAGGAAGGAGATAAACGCGTATTATTATTCTATTATCGAGTTAATTTTATAGCGGTCTCTGATTATAATATATGGAGTATTGTTATAAAGAGAATAAACAGAACATGAATAAAATATGCAATAGTGAATATAGTGTAGCATGAATTTTTTCCTAAAACAGTTTTAAGTTTTGAGATAGGTAGTCTGAAAGCGCGGTGACTATCACTCTCCCATATACTCCCTTTCGCTGCCATGTACATAAGTACCTCAACATACCATTTCTATAGAGAGTGCACAAAGTAGGAAGGGGATATGTATTGCCAGAGGCTTTAAGAGCTCGATATTTTTGGCTAAATTTTGTGCAACCATACAGCTAAATCGTAGTTTGTTTTGCTATATCAACGGTAATAATGTTGTTGAGGGTCTATAGTATTATAAGTCGGGGCGTGGCGAAAGGAAGAAATATTAGACCGGCAATGAACAATAGGGGATAAGGTAGATTGTGTGTGGATATTAGGCTAGGAGATAGGTAGATCAAAAAAAGTTCGCAACGTTTGGGTCAGGATTTTAGTATCCCGGTTGAAGTGTTAAAAGTTAACCAAGACTTGCCAGCTTGGTGGCAGATACATACTTTTAAGAGAGTAACTTTCAACCTAGAAAGTTCAGTAAATAAACCCCTTTCTTTACAGAAATACATCACTAAGGTATACTAGATCGAAACCACTACCATAAGCGAGAACTACCGCCACCACTGAAAACTCCACTATGCCTGAGGATATTATCCTGACTGATGGTGATACGGCTGCCACATTCGAGTAAACTGTGATCCCTACCGAAGCAACTAGGACCATGCTTACAATTCCTCATTAACATCACCAGGTACAGAGACTTCATATTCTATTCATAGTTCAGTGCCTTGACAACCCCCCCCCTTTAACCCATGCCAAGCCAAAAACAACATGTCAGGAACCTCGAACTTTGAAGTAGGTAAAGACACTTGTTGTTACACGAAGGTCTCAAAACCTTCGTGGGCAACTATCTAACTATATACAAATGTCTCTTTGTACTTTGTGACACAACAACTCTAGCTGCTGTTGTTGCTTTAACGGAGAAAGAAGGGGAGGATCAGCGAGTTCGGAGTTGGCTTAGCACTGCGTCTTTGTATATTTTTCCTACATTCCTACCTAGCATCTCCACGCCCCTCAACACAAGCATACAGTTAAAGGAGTCATCGGCGATATAAGGTGGGAGAGGAAGAGGAAGAGGAGGAAGACTGGTTTTTCAAGGATGAGCTCGGTGATCCTCTGAAGGGCTTAAATCAAGTTAGCATGAGTCTAAGTCTGGATCATCCTGACCGTCCTCTCCAACACGAAATGTACCTGTCTCAAGGCCAAAAAGAACGCCTATAACAGGCCCTATGCGATGACTACAATCGGATATCTTGTCTTTTAACTACCAAATGCGTGCAGCCGGGGTAGACTAAGCGGCAGATACCATTTAATAGGTCCTATCATTAGCGACGGCTATGGCCGTGGGAAGACCTTTACAATAGAGATAGTGTCAGGAACCTCATACTTTGGGGTAGGTAAAGACACTTGTTATTGTACGGAGGTCTAAAAACCTTAGCCTATTTAACTATATACAAATGTCTCTTTGTGCCTTGTGACGGATAGCCAGGGCAGCACGCACGACATTATGTTTCCATGTGTTGTAGTGGCGCTTCTATTTGTTTACTGGCAATGGATGATAGCGACAGGCAGATTCTTTAACAAGGTTAGTTGCGAAAAAAAACATAGTCATCATGAGATAGAATGAACTAAGATCCATTCATATCGCTTACGAATGTCGATATATTCAAGTACAACATTGTTGTGATCGTTTATGGAACTCCGATTGCCGAGTTAAGTCAAATAACCAAATTCACCAAGGCAGATAGAAGAATGCAGTCTAAAACAAGATAAACCTTGCCTAAAAGGTCGTTCAACACTTTGACCTCATTTCACTAGTGTAGGCTGCCTTGTAGTTTTGGCAAAAAGTGTATATTTTCATTATAATCGCGTGATGAGCCCCATAAAAAGCTATTCGTAATGTTGATCATTGTCTAAATTTATCTGTCAAATCAAACCCTCATAATCTGATCAGATAAGTGGTCAAAGATGAGTCATAGGCGCTTGGATGACCGAGGCAAGTCCGCGCTTATCAATTCGATCTAATCTGATCCTCTGTTGCCTAGTCAGAACCTAGCGTCTCTCGGTGTACCGCCGAATACAACCATGAGCAAGGGTAAGAGTCCGAATATATATAGAGACGCGTCCGCGAGCACTTTTCTATGGAAACGCCCCAGTGAACTTCATAGGATTGATCAATTCTATCTTAGAAAGATGTCAAACATGGATACTATAACGACGGCCCTGGGAGGCGCGTTTCGCTCTGAGCGACTAATATATCGAGCAATTGAAGACGATGAAGCTGACAAGAGCTTTATCTTCACGCGGCTATTTTCGGATTCACTCACCGCCTCCTTGGCTGATCCCTCAATTCACCGCCCTAAAAACAGAAAGGAGAGCGACAAAGAGGTTGCCACCCTCATTGAGAATCGCTTGTTATCCGTCATGATATGTCTGCCGGGCGATAACTCGAATGCGCCTACACCAATTGGCGTTATATCAATCAAGGATCTTCCACAGTACCAGCGACGAGCAACACTTGGTATTAGGATTGCGCCAGAACACCAGGTTAGTGAGATGCACCAGCAAGAGTGGTGAAGAAGCCGTTGTCGAGGCTAATGACCGCTGCATAAATTGGCAGTTCGTACTTGTGAAATATCACAATGTTCCAAATGCTGACGTTTGATCATGGGTGTTGAACAGAACAAAGGTTACGGTTCCGAGGTGATCAATTGGGCGATGGACTGGTCCTTTAAATGGGGGGGACTCCATAGCCTCACGTTAGGCGCATCCCTCTACAACGAAAGAGCCGTGGCCGTGTATAGAAAAGCGGGTTTCAGACAGGAAGGCGTCAGTAAGGAGGCCGTTTACAGGAATAGGAAGTGGTGGGACACTGTACAAATGGCGATTCTAGAACATGAGGTAAGCATTCATCAATCCAGTCCCTTAACTTGTGTATTAAACAACGTCATGTTGTCCCCCACATCTTACAATTCTCTCCTGGCCCATCTATCACTGACACGGATTTCACAGTGGGAGGCTTTGAGAGGTATTAATAAACAGCCCAAAGATCAATGATCAGATATATCATACGACTTTTCACTGGCTAGATGATCGAGTACTGGATGAGTTATATAGGTAATCATTGGAAGATGCTGGACAATGCTAGCATATATTTCTGATAGCACAAAGGTTGCTAATTATAATATCAATTATGTTAGCAATATTAAATAAGTGTCACAGTGAACGAGTACAAGGGACATCTGTGTATATAGCTGAAAACTGTATTATAAATAAGTTAAGATTTCCATGATTGCAATTTCCAGAAGGAGGAATCGACATGGCTATTAGCAGCGTTTATAATGGATATAATAACGTAAATCGGCTGAGAAGGCCGCCTGTACCTTAAGAAGAAAGGTAATTCTCTTAGTTTCCTACCATTTTTATTTACTAATATGTTTGAAATGTATCTTGATATAATAGTATTTACGTGGAAAAAGCCCGTATAGCCATGGAAAACGGAAATTGGCGAGAGGTAATAGTGCGACAACTTACCCCATGTGGCTTAGTCGGCTGCGTGAGAAGTAGGCTTATAGGGAAAATATTCGTGCAGGACAGGTTTTTTTTTCTGTTGGTGGAAATAACCTAGATTACAATTACAGCATACGTAGTCCTGTAACAACTAGATAGTCAAGTTATATAGCTCACCTTCACCTAAAGTTATACCACGGCCCTATCGAATTAATTCATCTCTTTCTTAACATATTACTAACCTAATCTCCCATTTATCTTTAATATCGCCACACTCAATATGGCCGATTTAATGACTGCAGACTATATCATAGTGGGTGGCGGCATAACGGGGTGTGTTATAGCTTCCCGTATCAGCCAAAGTGCTAAGAAACCCAAGGTAGTCTTGTTGGAGGCAGGCTCCGATCCATCCGGCAACGCCGCTTCCAAAGGCTTCTTGACTGGCCTGTCGCTTCTGGGAAGTGACTTTGACTATTCTTACCAGAGTGAACCTGTGGCAAATACAGCGAACAGGGTGCACAGCTTCAATCTAGGTAAAGCCCTTGGTGGAGGAAGCGATTTGAACTACGGAGGCTGGCTCCAAGCCGACTCTGCTGATTACGACGAATGGGCAAAGATCGTTGGAGATAAACGTTGGAGTTACGAAGGTCTTCAGCCCTGGTTTCGCAAAACCGAAAAATTCTATGGCTTGGATATGGACACTGATGAGCACGGCTCTGACGGCCCCATGTACATCACGTCGGTTTCTGCTGCAGAGTCGGGCACACGTAAATATCCTCTCCGCGAACCTGTGAGGCAGGCTTGGAGCGAACTAGGAGTGTTTCCTAATCTTGACAAAGAGACTGGCAAGATCGCAGGTTTGACTGAGATGTGGGAAAATGCCCGCGATGGCACAGGGCAACCGTCGAACATCGTTTATCCGCTTGATAGAGTGGAGGGCTTCACCAATACTACGGTGCAAAAGGCCGCTTTTACAGGCAGCACTGCAAACGGAGTAGTATTGAGCGATAGCCGTAGAATAGCCGCACACAAAGAGGTCATCATCTGCGCCGGCGCATATAGAACTCTGCAAGTTCTCATGCGTTCTGGTGTCGGTCCGTCTTCCGTTCTCACTAAATACGGAATCCCCATTGTCCACGAAGCTTCCAGTGTGGGTGAAAATCTACAGGATCATCTTGCTATATACCTTGCTTTCCGTCTTCGTGATCCCTCCCGTGGATACGCGATGGGAAGGCTAGCTTGGAAGAATCCTGCTTTATTCAAAGGACTTTCTTGGGATTGGGTCGTTAGTGCGCCTCTTCCAGCTGAGGTAATTAAAAAGCGTAACATCGATGTGAAAGAGCACAGTCGCAACCTCTATGAGGTGATTACTTTATACTTGGCAGCCGGCATCCCGGGTATCCCCCTTGACGGCACCCACATTGCCACCTCAACAATGTTGCTGCTTCCAACTTCCCGGGGCCAAGTCTCAATCCAGTCGGACAATGCAAATGGCTCATAGATGAGTCCAGGCAAGCCGGAAAACTCCATGATTCAAGCTAGTCTCCTAATGGCTGCGTATAGTACAACACTGTTGTTGTTGGTTGTTGGTGATATATCCTTGCATGTACAGAACGCTTTGCGTCAATAGGCCCAGGTAGGAAGCAGTAGGGGGTTAACAGTTTCGTTTCTTTTAATACGGTACCCTCGCAGGCTAATATGCCGATGGTAAAACGGTGGCCCTGATGACTGCGAGGAAAAAAGGAGGGACATGCACTGCTAGGATGAGTCAGCAGAGACGTTCGTACAGATTGCTCAATATTCTATCTTGAAGCGCCTGGTATGGAAAGATTAGACCCGTAAATCATTAATAATATATGCTCGAATGAAATTTAGATCCCGGCATAAGTTGGAAACACCGCCTTTTTGTCGAGCAGCTACTTCTCACTGGCCTTTAACACGCAACACCGCGTTCTCATACAATTTCTACTGCTTCAGGTTCGTTAAAAGAAACAAGCTGTACTGCTACTGATCTCATAGGTAGATTAATATCGATACCATTCATGTTTTTTATCCTGCCTACTGACACATTAATACTGCTCCCCTGTACCCCAAGCAAGCTTGCTGCTACACCATTCGGTCCTTTGAGACAAACACATTCACACAAACCAGAAACCTAGTCTTGTCCCGTTTCACGAGGGAGGGCCAGCCTGAATGGGCGCCCTGTGAGACCCTTTGACGGGATCTGAACAGTGTCCTACCAAAACAAACATTGTCTGACTGGGCCACTTGCGTGGCGCCAGCATGCCTTGCAGATTAAGCTATCTAAATTACGGAGACTATATCAATATCGTACCTCGTCGTTGGTGTACAAACTCTCTAAGACAGCATGGTATTGTATTGCGCAGTTCACAAGTTCGCGCAAGCCGTTTTTCATCCGCGATTGAATTGCCTCCAAACTCCTGCCGCATAATTCACTGTAATAATAGGTGAGTGTTTTGCTTCGTGTTAATAAAGCAGGGTCTTGAAAAGAAATATTTAATTTCTGGCGAAGCCATGCTTGTTCCTCAAGCCTGGCGACTAATGTGTAGTGCGAAGCGTAACAAAGCAAGCAGTTAGTGAGATAAATAAATTGGAGATAGCAAAAATAATTTCGTGAACGTGTCATGTTATGATCGACTTAGACTGGTCATGGTTTTATACTTGCAAGATATCTCTTCTGCTGTATTAAATATGTTTATAGGACCATTAAATTCACCAGGTGTTAGTGATAGGTGGCAATATATTCGTGGGGATTTAGCACTGAGGTTCTTGAACAAACTCAACGCTAATGTCTTTACCCTGTCGCTTATATATATAATGTTTCTCTATTTCCTCGCCTCATTTACTTATATACAACAATCATTGGTTTGACTCAAAGTATTCTGAGACTATATCATAATTTTTCATAAACGGGCATCATCATCATTAGATTCGCTCCTGCTTTCGGCTCCGAATCTTCAGTGGTGACGGCTATGCAGCCCCCGCTTCAGGCTCGTCGTGTTAGTTGTGCGGTAGTAGCAGCTCTGCCAGCCCTGAATATAAGTGCTACCCCAGTTATCCGACTCTGGAGTCCACTGGCACGTTTCATAGATGAGACCGAAATCAACATTCCAGCCAGCTGTAAAAATGTCACTCAGCACTTAGTTCCCATACGATAGACTAGAACTCTGCGCCCATAGTCATATTTGTGACCAACACATATATACACATATATAATGGACGGAAGAAGTGAAGAAGGGAGAGAACTGCTTACGTGAGCTGACACCGCCGTCTACTGTTTCGGCGTAGATTTGGAAGTCGAATTTGAGAGCATGGTCACTCCGGCCGAGGAAGCATGGTGTGAACTACGCAAGTTTCCAGTCAGTATTAAGCCTCAATCTAGTATTATCTTGAACACTCCGAAATGACTGGAGACGCTCACGTATGGGTTGGGGTTCACAGCCGTGTATTTGAATTCGCCACTGAATGGCTCGTCCACGCCAATAGCCGGGTTGACTTGTAGATTAACCTAGGGCAAGCACGGTTTAAGTCAGCCGAAGCGAAAAATTCCAGTCAGGGTCAATCCGTCTGAGGGAGGGGATCCTTGGTGGAAACTCACCAGGTTATTTTCATAGAGGTCTTTTCCTATCGGATAGTGAACAGGGCTAGTCTCGTTTGAGACTTCGATTTTCAAGTCAACCTTTGCTGTCAGGGTGTTGAGGTTGTCGCCCTTGGCCAGAGTGAGGTTGTTGGTAGACCATGTCACGTTGGCAATGGCAAACCGAGCTTGGCTATAGCCGGAGCCAAAGTCGGGCTCGCTGAACTCAACTGTCGTTTGGCAATCCATAATAGAGTAGCTCGGAGGAAATCCGTGAGACGGCGTGTCGACGTATAGATATAGATCCGGGAACTTGGCATGCAGGACACTCAAGTCATCCGCGAAGGTGACGTCAGTGCCTCCGACTGCGTTACAGCTGTAAGGCGTTTGGGACCGGACTGCAGCGGCGTTGATCGCGGCGCTCACGCTGCTCGCTCCGGAGAGCACTGTGAGAAGACTGGTTTTCATGTTGCCGTTGGGGTCGATACGTTAACTTCCTCAGTGTGTTGAGATCCTGGTTGGAATAGCAGTGGTAAGAAAGAACATCTGGTAAAAGGGAGGACATAGGAATTTATATATAATGTGTATTACTGTACTAGTTAGTTCCGTGTTTTCTTGCGGGCCCTGTCACACCAGGCACATCAATCAATCAGCGATCGGCGCTGCTAAATCCATTTATTTACCCGACTCGTATATGAGCAGGGAATTACTGAATTGGGCTCATACGCGCTTATTCTGGATCTGTACGAGATCGTGGGCTGACAAACTTATGACTTTCAACTTCCACTTGATTCGTTGGGATAACATAAGACTATAATGTCAGTCATTTTGTCGCCGAAGACGCTCGGAATTTCGCTGTGCCTTCGTTTGGCATGCTGTACGCCGTATGTCTACTGTAGGTGTTTTTTCTCGTATCGCGGGTTTATGACGGAATTAGTCAGAGCGGTAGAAGTCGCTAAAATGCTAGCGTACTACTGACAGGCCGCTAAACTCGGGAGTGGGTTGCAATTATGCATTGCATTGCAGCAATGCGATTCTAGATTTACGAAAATCATTGCTGCTTTCTGATCGACGTTCGTTCGTTAATCTATTTCGAAAGCAGCACATCTATGTTTTAGTTGGTTTATTAAGATTGGACCCAGGGGTTGGCTCCCTATCTGCATATTCTTAGTGATCTTGTATGTTAAATTTGATATTGGAATCAAAAGCTCATCATCACGCAAGCCATTCGTGTCGCAGTATAAGGTTACCATGTTTGCGGAGAGTTGGAGAGGAAAAGGAGAGGCAAGTAAAGAGCCAGGGTCCCCTATGCGTCCTAAGATCAGTCCGAATAACGAATGTTACACTGACTAACACAACTTTTGTCCAGGCGCGTCTATGAATGCCACGCTCAAAAGCGCAAAGCATCTTGGTCAGCTCTCCTCTGGACTCAAGGCAGTATCCTCAACTCTTGTCAAAAGGCTAGACTGGATCGCCGTTTCAGGGCTTTTTAAAAGCATAACATAGATTCTCTATACATATATACTCCAGGTCAGAAATAAAATTCGATTATCGTTCTACCAAATAACGCATGAGAGACGATGAAACGAGGTATATATATATATCTACGCTGGTCAGGGAATCATAGCTTTTGGGGTGGTAAACATGAGAGTGAGTGCGCCATGATGCTTAGGACTTTAATAAGTAAGGACCTAGCTGGGTGAAGAAACGTAGGGAATTTCAGCTATGATCTCTCACAATTTGAAGTCCAGCATACTTATAATAAGTTTCGGACTAAAAGGTGCAAGACAACCGGTCAACGGGCAGCGTTACAATTTGCGAATGATACTGTTCAGGGTCCGGTCATAACTGACGGCAAAGCGCCTCTGAGCTAGTCAATAAAAATACTTGACTGGTTTTGTCGATCTTTATTGTTGAAATCACTGGTATGTACTGAGCGAAGCGTAAGTTTTACAGAAAACGGGACGTGTACCCAACAGGAATCGAAGAACACGAAGCATTGAACATCTACGAGAACTCTGATGAGGGAGTCTGTCTCTCGAAAAGCCTCACTGCTCCGCAATTAGCAAGGGTCTCAGCAGACTTACTACATCTATGTGAGTTTATTACTGTGTGCTGATGTGCTGAGGATACGAGCCAGATTGGGACTTGTTGAAAATCATGTTTCTTTAAAAACGGATTACTTTTATGGACTCATAAGCTCCATCTGTAGAAGGGTAGTGTGGAGGGATTACTCTGGAAGCTTCGTCTCAACCAGTTTTGGTCTCATTCGCTTCCTCAGCGACTTCCTCCGGAATATCCTTGTTAGCTTGGGCCTGCAAATCATCTTCACCCATCGTCCCATCCCAGCCATTTGCCACAAGGTATGCCCGGAACTTCTCGTCGCCCTTTTGCAGATCCTCACCACTGATATTCGGTATGAAGAACCAGGTAACTAAAATACCGGAAAGGCCAGCAATGGCGGAAATGATGAAGGTCCATCGCTTGCCTAGATTATCCTGAATGCGCGTGAATACTTCAGTGCCCACCGCACCACCGGTCTTGCCAAGCGCGGCTGAGATTCCATAGCATGTTCCTCGAACGGCAGTAGCGTAAGCCTCTGAAGAAAGGAGACCAAGCATGTCGCCGGGTCCGAGGTTGCCAGATGATTGCATTAGACCGTACAGTACGACGAAGAGGGGTACGATCTTGGTCACTTTCTCGTAGGCGAGACCAACGATTAACCCGAAGATGAGGTAACCACTAAAACCAAGCATCATGGTATACTTGCGCCCAATCTTATTGCACAAGTAGGCGCCAATGAAGACACCAGGCAGCTGGAGACTGGTCAGAAGTAGGGTCCACTCGATATCAGTTTGGATATCCTTAGTCTTGACGACGCTACTGATAATAAGGCCAGAGAAGATGCCATTAGGGAACGTGACGAAGTCATAGAGGAACCAAGCTCCGCAAGTACCGATCAGGGTTTTCCAATAGTATCTTATAATCAGCTTGTACGGGACTCGCTTTTTGATAGCGCCGCGCCTGTACAACTTGCTGTTGAGCATCTTCCATCGGAAGTAGAATACCTAATTACCGGTTAGAACTCACAGAGAGCCGTATATCAACAAAGACGATACTTACACTCAAGGGCCAGATGACACCGATACCAAAGCAGACGCGCCATACAGTGTTTAAGTGGCTCGAACCGGCAGCGTTCAGTACGATCAGGAAGACGGACAAGACGAAGGGCCCTCCAAACGAAAGTGGTAAATTCGTGACGAGGATGAAGACCGGACCACGTTGCTTAGGTGTGTGCTCGTTGGCGGCCTCGCTCGCGCTGACGGAGCTGGCGGGGTACTCGCCTCCAGTTCCAAAGCCCGTAACACCGCGCGCGACAGTCAAAAACCAGAACAAGCCCACCGGGGTGCTGGCCGAAGCCGCAGTGCCAAGGATGCCGCCAACGACAATCAAAGCTGTGGTGATTAGGATAGCCCATTTTCGGCCGAGATAGTCACAAACGAGACCAATTGTTATCTGACCTAGAATCTCGCCCACAAGCAGGGCGTTTGAAACCTGTGTGCTATAATACGAAGTATACTCTTTGTACAGGTGGGTGAGAACAACATTTGTTGCAGTCCTTGGACGAAAGATGATTAGACAGAGTGACTCGATGGATTTGTGAGAAGAGTGGCGTACATCAAATTGTTCTGATAACCATCGGAAATCAATGCAAAACCTGAATGCAAGTATGAGCTCTAAGTTTTGTGATGATATAAGGGATGTAAACAAGGACGAGCTTACCAGCACAGAAAATGGTGAATAAATCAGACATTCTTTGCTTCTTTGAAGACACCTCGGCTGAGGGAGCTTCACGGTCGTCTGGGTTCACGACATCCTGCTGTTTCTCGACTGGAGAGGAAGAATCCGAGATGGCGAGGTCTTGTACTTGGATCTTGTCCGTCTCGATAGTCTCTTTGGCACTCATTTTAGGTAGCCTCAATTAGATGACGTACTTGAGTACAGCAAGGCAAAGAGCTAATTAGAGTAAGAGGACAGCGTTTGTTAGACAGCCGGGCAATTCTCAATCGCCAACATGAAGCCGAGAAGGGTTTTAAATCGGTGCTCGCTCACGTGTCGCCGTGCAGCAGCACTAAACCCTCGAGACCCTCAAGTGATTCGCTTGCCGCATTCTGCATGCCGATGCCCCTTTCGAAGCCCGAGTCCATTGAATCCTAGATTAGTGGAGTGCTACCCGTACCCAATGAGTGCCAAGACCCTACCCCACGTGCTTGTTTGCCGCGTCCGATGCTTGAAGCTCAACTACCGGGAGTATACACATAAGCTGAGAGTATCTAACCCTTGTTGACCTGAGAGATCCGTACTTTCACACCGAACTGGTACTTCTCCACCAATACGATAAGCACCAATTTAACACATATTCAAAGTTACCCTTTGGTGCTAAGCAGCAACGCTACAATATTACGTTGTAATTGTTTTTTTGAATTATTTTAAAAGTTATATTTTATGCTTATGCTTACTGCAAATAAATTATAATTTTATTAGCTGCTTGTTATTAAATTTATTTTATTGCCTGTTTATCGTCTGCTTATCGCTATTAATTGTCGAAGTGGAGAAGTACCAGTAATGTATGAAAGCACGGATCTCTCAGGTCAACAGGGTTTGGATACTCTCAGGTTATCTGATCACTCTGGCGCACTATTCGTAAAGGTGAGATAGTGTATGTAGAATTTACGTCGATCTCTGCTACAAGCGGAACAAAGACCCAGAGACTAGCTTACCAGACTATACTAGGATAGGAAAGAGGTTGAACTCAACGATCATACGTAGTAGCTAGTTACGAATACCTACGTGAAAGCCGACAGCAGCATCGACAGACGATCCTATGCTTGAGACCTGGTCTAGGTGTGAAGTTCAGATGAGATGCGAATTTGCATAGAATAGACTACATTTTTGATTTTTCGAGTTTTCTTCTGTTGTTATGATTTATGGCATACTTAGACAGGCCTGAAAAGCCTATCTAGTAATAGTGTAATCAGCGGTGTTTTGGATTTTGATAGTAATTTGGTAGCGTAGAATGCGGCGAACCTTCCGTTCCCAATATTGGACACGCTCATCAAGGCTGTTGTTCATGATCCTTGAGTCAAGGTTTCCACTTTCCAAGTGCACGTGGCCGTGGTTGTGAATCCAAGGTTCGACATCCGTTGGGCTGGGTCCTTTAAAACCCCCGATCTTGGGTGCTGGGCCCAATAATAACTGCCGTTGCCGATGGGGGGTTCATTGACATCCGAGTATAAAGGTACGCCGCAAGAATATCAATGATAATAGAAAGCCATGTAATTGACGTCTGTGCTTGCCTCAGTATACTTGATTCACTCTTGGAGTTACCATGTAATACTCCTGTTTACTGCGCGGTCATCTTCTGTCCCCTCCACTCTATCTTCTACTCAAGTCCTAATTGCCGTCTCCCTTTACGGACCACCTCTTTTGGCTGACGTAGTTCGATCAGTCTATTAACATCCAGAATTTCTCGGGTACCGTGTTTTTGGGACACCGGTGCCCTCATGTCGGCTTCTTCTGACAAAGCAAAGCAAAGGGGGCAAAAAAAACACCCACTCGAGCCATTAGATTGCCGAACTCCTCTACTGTACAATATCCCGATCGCCCTCCACCATGAAACTCTTGGCACGCGGTAACAGTGGGCCAAACTGTATGTATATGTATGTGCCGTGCCGAATTGATGGGACCCGCGTTACTGGCGCGTCTGCAGGACATTAGCGGCACATGCTGTACAAGTGTTCCAAGGAAATTATGGAAGGTACCTATGTAGAACACCCTGGACCTGTTGTAGCCAGAGTGGTATATTGATGTTATAGAAGAGATAGAGACTAGGTGACATGGAACCCACTGTGAGGGGTAATATAGAGGCACTGTCCGTCGTACCTGCCACAGGACCTCCTAATAGTGGCCTCGTCTGGCGCTGGGTATTTCGCTCTATAGATGTCGCTCTATAACATTGTAGTGGCACTTATACTCTCTGTCTGATGTTTTATAACCAATGGCATATCTACTATAACCCTCATAATATAGCTATAACTCATGAAATTATCATGGCATGTGACTCTCTTGGGGTCCGCTTTCATCCTGAATCTGATACTAAAACTTGGTGAAAACCAACTGTCTGAGCCCAAAACTGCTGTAGTGCTGAGATATTAATGAGAGTCCATGTCGACGCTGTTATAATATACTTGAACCTCTGTCTGGCGTATTCTGCACTGGTGAAACAGGCTTGTCTCGCGACCCCGGGAGACACAGGCGGGGTTCCAATTAGTGGAGAGTTAGCTGACGCGCCAACAGAAGCCAAGACAGATACCGTGTCCTTCTAAGACACAACTGGAAAAAAATTTACAAAATACAGGCAGAACAAGGCGTAAACGGGGATAGAACTAAATATAGACCCATGCATTTCTGGGTCTGTTCGAGGCACTGGCCGGGGTCAGCATCGAGCAAATGTCAGCTCATTTCATAGACGGCACCCACGTCCGCCCTGTAAGGCGGACAGCCGTGCATGTTTTCACTCGTTCATCTTTAGCCTCCTTCATTGTGGCTGGAACTTGTTGATTTCAAATGTGAGAAATATACTTCCGCCGCCCAGAATCCCTCCCCGCAGCGACCGTAGTTCCCCAAGATGGCTCAGGCGGTGGCAACTCGTCTCATTGTATGCGTGGATGAGTCCAATTATGCTGAGGATGGAACTCTGGGTAAGTCGTCGCTCACTCTCTACTACTGCGCCATGATTTGCTGAGTATGTGCTAACTCTCACAGGCCATGGCAATGAAAGCAATGTCTTCAGGCTGCAAAGCTTGGCTGCGACGGCGGCCTCACCCATTGATAGTCAGGGTCGCTACGTCAACCAAACGGTGCGATACTACCAAGCCGTTAAAGAGATCGGTACGCTCGCACGTCTACAGAACCGCACAACTGGTTCTATAGACCAACAGGCCAAATATATTGTCGAAGACATATGTCGACAGATCAGCGGGCAGCCAGCCGAGCTCTTCCTCTATGGGTCGGGGCGTGGCGGGTACATTGTCCAGATTGTTGCGTCGCTACTGCATTTGATGGGAATACCGAAGTCGATGGGTGATTTCGACCAACTGTATCAGACGACACTGGCGCTCGAGAGCGCGCGCAAGCGGAATGATGCCTTAAACGGTGGCAAGGCGACGGCGCACCTCAGAGCGCATTGCGATGACCCTCCCAGGATCCAATTCTTGGGTGTTTTCGATTCCTTGCGGACAGACGTTGAGAAGCATGAATACGAATCATCGTTTGTCGATTCCGTCCAGCATTTCCGCCACGCTCTCGCCTTCAACGACAGCCAGACAGCGCCATCCCTATGGGAGACGCCGTTGGACGAAGAAATCAGAGATCGGTCTTTCATTCAGGCTTGGTTCATGGGCGCCCACCAGGATATTTGCGGTGGCTCGGAACACGACGGGCTTTCACTATTCCCGTTACAGTGGATGTTACTAGAGAGCATAAAAGCTGGCCTTGTATTAAAATCGGATACGAGCAGTTCAGCTATTATCTCGCTTCTTTTCCCACAGTTCGCTGGCGGTATGCCCGACTTGGCGGTTGAGGAAAGGGCACACTGGCGCATCAAGTATATTAACGGTCTTGTAGTCACATTGTTTGACCTGCAGAGTGTACAGATTGACTCAAAATCCGGACCCGATCATTCCGTACGATTCAAGTGTGGTAGTCAAAAAAATCAGCGCAAAATCTTCAGTAGCAATGGGAGGCTCATCGGGTGGACGCCAAGCAGTCCGTATGGAAACATTATTCATCCGTCGATGTACACAATGCTTGATCGGAATGCCCGGTATTATGATCAAGGAATCTTCAGAGCGAGGAAAAGAGATATTTGCGGCTTTCTAGAATGCATCGACGATCAGGGTAGAACTCTTCCGTGGCTTGAGGGGTTCTCTTTACAAGAAACTGGGGTGAACGCTTTTAGAATTTTGGTCTGTGGAAAAACGGGTGTCGGAAAGTCTACTCTCATCAACAAAGTATTTGGGGTAGAGATGACGGAGGAATCGACGACATATAGCCAAGGCGTGCATGATATTAATCAGGCTTTCGAGAATCCGAATCATCCTGGCCTGTTAATTCACGATTCTCGGGGTTGGCAAGCCGGGAGCAACGCAGAGCTCGATGAGATCGCCAAATTTCTACGTTATCGTGCTTTTCAGAAAAACCCGGCAGAAGCTCTACATGTCATATGGTGAGACTTTCCCGCTAGCTTACCCTCAGGCTCTCTGTTAACATTCTTGCAGGTTTTGCGTAAACTCGGATGTCAGCCGCATTGAGGAGGCAGATAGGCGGACGTTCGAAATCATTTCCCAATACTCTAGCGATGTTCCAGTCTTTGTGGTTGGAACCAAGAAAGACCGACTTGTCGCATTTCATAAGATGGAGCTCCTAGAGACGCATATGGAGAAGATAGGAGACTATAAAGAAGCGAGCCGTTTAGCTACGGAGGAAGCTAATCAGCATGCCGAGACACAATTTATGAAGCTTCGTGACCAGCTGTTGAACCTAGAGCACTACAAGGCGGATGGATATTCCTGCGTATCAAAAGGTAAGTCGTCATTGGGTATTACGGTCACTTATATCCTGTACTGATATCCGTACTAGACGACGGTGAAGGCATCCGGAAACTAATTGGCGACACTTTGGAGCTCATTGCCGACGAACGCGTGCGTGTTTTCTGTGTAGCAGCCCAAGTGGTTGACGTAGAGCAGAAGATTGACCAAGCCATAACAGAGGTCATGCGACTCGGAGTCCACGCAATTCGGACGGCCATGGTCCCTCTCCCGGCGTCAGGTCTGATCGGCACGCCTACAGTTTCAAGAATTCTCTGTGAGCATGTGATTCAGTGTTTCGGGTTCCCGAAAGCGACGCCTGAGGCTGTCGAGGAGATCATGTCTAGGGTTGTCATGAAAAACCTCAAAAGCTTTATGCGGGTTTCACTCACGCAGTTCGGGTCCATTAGTGCGGTCGCAATTGGAGCAGCGATACCATCGGGTGGCATTGGCATTATCGCGGGCATCGCCGGTTGTATCCTCTCCGCACCCCCTACAGCACGCATGCTCCTCAAGTGCGCATGCGACATGATCCTTATTCTCGAGCGGTCCTTTCGGTATCAGGGGAAATACGTTTCTGTGAAACAACTCGAAGACGCTGCGGCATACTACACGACGGCGATGAACAAAAAGCTGGACGGGACGCCGATTTTGTTACAGGAGAATGTGCACGACCAAATCGATCAGATGGTTCCCTTGAAGAATGTCGGCGTTGGCTTCAAGTTCGGTAAACTCCGCTCCGGTTTACAGGAAATCATTTACATGAATAGATACGACAAAGAAGCTAGTATCCTAAGTAGAGAAAACTCAACCCAGATCAACACACCAGTCGATCTGCCATCTCCAAACCAGTCAAGCAGTCCCACCCCAATTTCTCTATCAAATACATTGGAGGTGCAGGATTGGAAAGGCGGCTACCCAAGACTAGCGCCGACCTACGAACAGGAGGCGAACATCAAGTACTTAGGCGTTGCCCCAATTAGCAAACCTATCGCTGAGCTAGACTCAAGCTCTGCTATAATTCGAGCACAACCAGCTGAGCTCGAGGGGATGTCGCCGTTAGGTAATCCAGCCATAGTATCGGAATTAGAAGGCGACTACGGTTTGCCTTATCAGACGCACCCGGACTACGCACCATCACCGCTGCATAACATTCCACAAATGCCAAGCATGCAGCTATACGGGACGCTTTATACCCCCGTTCACGAACCACCTCAAAATCAGCATCAGAATGTCGCTGAGTGGCCCACGTCTAATGCTGGAGGTGCGGTGAATAGGCCAGACTCGTCGAATCTGTCTGTTGACGGCACGAATCAGTCGACTGAGAGCCTTGCCTTGAGGACTAAGAAGTCTTCTACTAACCTCTTCAAGTCAACTATGGGGAAGTTCAGATTCAAGAAATCATAATGGAGAGCTTGCATCTAGATAGTCTAGATCTGGGTTAGATAAGGCGCAACTTCCCGCAGAAGACACCGCTGAGTTGATAGTATGTCTCCCGCACGCTTACTGTGTATACGTGAATTACAAAAGAACCTCGTGGGGCCAAGCGTTCTTCCAGGGTAATCAATGGCCGAGATATGGGTGAATACGTGTCATAGGGCGTTCGATCTTTGGGATGCTTTATGCAGATATGCCTGGTTATCACATTCAGCCACGTCAAGCCAGGGCCAAGTGGCCGCCACGGCTTGGCTTATTATAAGCATGAACATCTCGAGTCGCAAAAAGGGACCTTGGGAACTTTGTACAATGAGGTAGCTCTACAGGCGAATTCGGAACAAGTTGGTCAAATGATAGACACTAAGAACTAATTAAAACGTGCACCTCCTGCTTACCCTTTTCGCCGAATTGTGAACTCGCTTAGCTATACTATATTTTATCGACGACCTTCCAGAACTGATTCCTATTTCTGCAATTTTCTTGTTATTGCCACGAATATTACGTCTGGATCCTGTGTCCCCGGAATCGAGCAGATGGGTCCTGATAGAAATGATGCTGGTACAGATGAGAACAGACTACCGTGTTTTGGGCCGATAGCTATATGCAGCATAGAGCTCCGTCTTCCTGGAGGGATTTATGACGGCGAAGACTTTTTGGGCCTACTTGTGAGCGGCGGAGACGCTCGCACTGAAATTCCAACCAGCCGATACGCTATCCAAGGCTTCGACGCCTCCCGTAAGGACCACCCGAGATATGGTTATTCTCTCGGAAATGACATGCGTCATTCTTCTCCATGTCCAAGACCATTAGAGCGATGTGATCCACAACAATTACAACTTCTGGAAGTCGGACGTGAGTGCTTCGAGGACGCTGGTGAGGTCAACTATGGTGGGCAAGCCGTCCGGTGCTACGTTGGCACTTTTAACCAGGACTAACTCGAAGTTGTGGTCAAGGAGCGGCAGAATACAGGAACATATACCGTGACAGGGTATTGCGACTTAATGCTGGCAAATGGTGCCCCGTATGACTACGACCTGCGCGGCCTGAGGTGTGGAAGGAGGTAAAAACATACTGAGTTCTATTTTGACATGTTCTGACTCAGCACTCAAGCCTAGTCATTAAGTCGGCGTGTTCGTCATCGCTTAACGCCTTCTATGAGGCATGCTGGGCGCTGCAATTGTTGGCGGCACTAACCTCATCCTGTGTCCTGACACTACATTATGCTTATTTGGTGCTGGAGTTCTTTCCCCTGATGCATCATGTAAGTCTTTTGATGCCTCGGCAAACGTCTATGCGCGAGCCGAAGGGATCACAGCAGTATATATCAAACGCCTTGGGAACGCCTTGCGGAACGGAAATCCCGTTCGAGCGGTTATTCATGCTACAGGATCCAACAGCGAGGGAAGAAGCCCAGGACTCATGAGTCCTAACGGTCAGGCTCAAGAGGCTCTCATCAGGAAGGTTTATCAGAAAGCCCGGCTGGATCTTGGCTGTACAGCCTTTGTGGAGGTATGTGTTGACGTGTTCACGTTGAAAATCTCGTATTTAACAGGATAGCTAGTGCCACGCAAGCGGTACACATATAGGGGACTCGATTGAGGCCGCGACTATTGGCAACGTCTTTGGTGCACCTACGAGAACCTTTCCAAGCGTGTAGTTGTTCCAGCCGCGTCAGTTGTTCATGTTCCCGCGATCATGTCTCTCAAAGAAGCGGTGACGGTGCCGATATGCTTCGCAACCGTATTGCACGCCCTTCTCGATGTAGGGAGACTACAGCGAGGCTAAACCGTACTTGTGCATTCGGCGTGTGGTGGGGTTGGGCTGGTTACTCTAAAGTTATGCTAAGCAGTCGGAGCTCAGGTCTTCGCGACCGTGGGCAGCAAAGAAAAGATCAAACACCTTGTCGAATACTACGGGATCTCCAGGGATCACATATTCAGTTCTCGGGATGCATCTTTCGTGTCTGGTGTTATGCATGAGACCAGTGGCCGCGGTATAGACCTGGTCTTGAATTCGTTATCTAGTCAGCTACTTCACAAGTCCTGGGCGTGCGTGGCCGAGTATGGGATTATGATTGACCTTGGAAGTCGTGACTTGGTGGGAGCGGGTCGTCTAAATATGACACCATTCCTCGCAAACCGCTCCTATGCTGTCGTCAACATCCAACACTATATCAATAAACGACCAGAGTGAGTGGGCCAGTAAGCGTAACTTCCAATTCTTCCCGACTGTGTACTCACGAATGCACTATAGAATTTTAGCTCGGTATCTCGATATGTACGATCGCGGCCACCTACAGCCACTTGATCCCGTTTCTAATTTCGACGCGGGGACAGTCGAACAGGCGTTCCAACTCCTACAAGACCGTGATCATATTGGCAAGGTGGTTATCACTGTCCCAGGTGATATGTCCCGTGTCAGCTCGCTTCAGCCTACCAGATCAGTGCTCCTAGATCCAGAAGCGACATACTTGCTCGTTGGCGGCTCTAAAGGCATCGGTGGCTCGAATGCGACTTGGCTGGTTGAACAAGGAGCTAGAAACTTGACCTTTCTCTCCAGGGTTTTTGGGCTCAGTTCGGAAAACAAGGCTCTATTCGAAGAGCTTCGGCTGCTCAGTCAGAATTGTGGCAGGAAGTGTAGCGAACCAACAAGATGTGAAAGCCGCCATTTCTAGCGCGGGAAGCCCGCCAGGGGAGTTTTTTTTAGCTGGCAACACTCCACAAGGTAAGATCCCGAAGACTGCGAAGCATAATCTGATCGGGCTAATCAGATATTCAGGACACACTGCCCTTATCGACATGAAATGGTCGGAGTGGCAGGCCGTTATTGGACCCAAAGTTCGAGGTACATGGAACCTGCATTATGGTCTTGCTGATCACCCTATCGATTTCTTCTGGATGGCGAGCTCCATGATCTCCGTTACTGAGCAACCAGGCCAGGGCAACTACTCTGCTGCTTGTACATTTCTTGACACCTTCTGTCAATACTGCCATGCGGTTGAGCTCCCTGCCACTGTACGGAATATCTGCCCAATCGACGACGTAGGATACGTAGTAGATAACCCGTCCGCACCTAGTAGTATGAAGGCCAGCAGCCTCTATGCTTTGGGAGAGCCGAAGTTCCTCGACTTCGTTAAGCTCAGTATTGTTAACCCTCACGGTTACCATGGCATAAGAGGAAAGGGTTGCGTAGCAGGTGGTGCCATCGAACCCCTCTGGCAGAATTGTTGCTAAATCCTCATGGGCCTAAGGTCCGAATTACACCTCGATGACCAAAAAAACCGCACCACCTGGCGAAGTGATCGCCGTATGGGTAAATATCACAACGTACGGCAGGCAGTTTAAGAAGAGCAAAGTGATGGGATTCATGGACCACATTCTTGGTATGGCGGGCGAAGACAAAGAGGCGGCTAAGAAGCTGCTGACCTAGCCAGAGAATGTAGCGTTCATGGCGCGGGGGATTGGGAAGAAGATTAATGAGCTCCGGTTGGTGCTAATAGAAAATGATGTTGAAATTGATATGCGCTGGACACTGGCGCAGCTGGGACTGGACTCCCTCATGGCGATTGAGCTGAAGTGATGGATTAGGAATATGTTGCGGGTAGCAATAGCATGTCGGAAATCAGGGGTTCTGTATCTTTGATACATCTCAGTAGTTTAATTACAGGTAATGTGTCTGGCAAGTTTGTAGAATAAACGGACGAGAGCAAGATCATACATTCACGAAATAATACACCTTACCTGTCTTTAGCAATTGAAGGATATCATTGTTGTATTAAAAATGGCGCAGATAACGTCGGACTGACACTTCACACGCCACTGTAACTAACACGCGATCTATTTAACGCTGTGGGCCCCCCGTGGAGCACTGTTCTCTCGCTACTATCCTGCCCTGCCCTAGCTGCATATACTGCGGTAGTTATCGTCTTTCTATAACAAACAGTACACTTATCCCATCGTGAAAAAAAAATTAATAAAAATGAGATTCTTTTAATGAGGTTGAGCTAAATGACCTGGCAGCAACAATTAAAGACAATCGGGATAAACAAGTACCTACGTAAATACTTGCTCAAGGCTTGTTTTTACTGGCTTACCTCCTAAAGATACCCAATTTTTAGCGCAAGTGGGAAAACACGCCAAGGGGACTCGTAAGCTCTCTTCACCTCAAGTTCAATTTTGCCAAGTCCGCCTGTGATCATCAATTCAGCTGGTATTTCTTGGCTGCTGCCTACATACATATGAAGGGATAGTAGAATTGTTGCACATGGAGTTTTAGCAGCCGACTGGGATAGAATGGCGACTTTCGCTGACAATTCAATCGCAACCTTCTGGGCCAGTCCGTTCACTACGTTCTAGTATGATGCTTATACTCGCACATGAGAACGTCCCTTTTCTCCTTTTTAAGTATAGAAACAACTTCTAAACTCCTATGGTCGTTGTGTAAGCGATCCGAGAAATGGGTAGCAGTCTCTCTCTGCCCAGTGGGCGAGAGCGGAATGACTTCTGTACTCTATGCTGCGAGATCGACGCTACCCTCCGCTCTCGTAAATCAATGCCTCATTCTCAACATCGCCTACCAGGTGTTCAAGACGTATACTTGGGTAAAAAAACCGAGCTACTTGAAAGAAGACCCCGATGCCAGTCATGCCGTGCATTTGTCTCCTGCGCCGAGGAAGATCGCCCTGGCCTTTCCAATAGTCAGGCACAAATCTTCGCCGGCGATTATGATATCAGTGCGCATCTGATGGATCGAAACCCTGTTCTTTGGATTGCATTTGGGTCCCTACCGTCTGGATCGACAGACGCCAGTCAGAGGCGCCGACACATACAGCAGCTTGGAATCGTCTCATTCTTTTCAACTGACCAAGATGTTCCTGAAGGCTCGGCTACATGGCTTGCTGGGTGGCCTCGTTTATTTGATCCACAACAGTGCGACGGCTCGATAATCCGTGAATGGTTGAATCATTGTAACTGTTTCCACGGGGACAAATGCTTAACGCCCCAAGCTTGGCGCCCAAAATACGATATTACACACAGCTTCATAGACACCGAGCTTGAGTGCGTCGTGACACCGGCAGAGGAAGTGCCATTCGTCGCACTCAGTTACGTGTGGGGTACAATCGAAACTCTACAGGCTTTGAAAAATAATATCGACAACCTCAGGCGGCCAGGTAGTCTTTCCACCTCTGGCTCAGAAATCGTGCCGAGGACGATTCGCGATGCAATAAGACTGTGCGCTCTTACGGGATATAGGTATCTCTGGGTGGATCGAGTATGTATTATACAGGACGATTATGAGATAAAATATCAGCACCTCCAGGGGATGGCTTGGATATACGCTGCAGCAGAATTTACAATTGTGGCGGCCGGAGGGAGTGATGTCAATTACGGCCTCTCTGGGCTAGGCCAAAGTGTGGAAGAGAGACAGAAGCACCTATTACCATTTCCTTCTAAGTCCCTCGTAAAGGGAAGTGTGTGGACATTTGGAAATAGCCTCTCATCCGATACAGTATGGTCTAGTCGGGCATGGACCTTCCAAGAGCATGTTTTCTCCCGCCGTTTACTTTATGTCGATAAATTCGTTCATTGGGTTTGCGCTTCAGCTCGATGGACTGAGACTGTCTCAGTTTCGCCCGATAACCTTTCAGAGCCTAAGTTGCTAGAAAAACATTCAGCAGTTGGAAAACTATATGTCATAGACTGGCCATCACTCAGATACTATGCAAGCATGGTCGAGCAATACAATGAGAGAAAACTCACCTATGATCGCGACGCTGCAAACGCCTTTGGGGGTCTTTTATCACAGATGTGCATGGGTTTTCCCGCAGGTTTTTACGGCGGAGTTCCCGAGTTCTACTTTACTATCTGCTTGCTCTGGCAACCCAAAAAGGGTCCTCGGCCACGTTTTAATCAGCCGGACACACGCTTTCTACCTACGTGGTCCTGGCTCGGATGGTCAGGGAATTTGGACCTCCAAATGTGGACTTATAACGCAGACATGGAGCTTCCAAGGCACCCCTATGAAGTCACAATCTCCCCGGTAACGGAATGGTTCAAAGCTGCAGACCGGCGAAAGGAGAGCCACATCGGATATACACACTTTCAAGTACGCAAATTCTTCCTAGAAGGGGGCGCTGCTGTACCTCCTGGGTGGCAAAAGCATGACGGCGATATCGAGTCAGGTGATCATCCGTATTACACCTACCACGAGCATGACCACATCGGATCCGCCAGAAGATTTCGATATCCTATCCCACCATTCCAACGGTACCACAACGTTAGCCCAGTTGATTTATCAGCACGATACTTATATTCTAGCGTCCAAAAGGCTTTCTTCGTGTTTGGGTCACCGGAGGAAGATACATGTCAACACCCCGGCCCGTGCGAGAGTGGTAGTTATGACGTAGTTGAGCTTCCTCTTTATACGACCTCTTCCGCCTGGGCCGGCTCTATGCGAGTCAACATCCACGAGAACGAAGCTCTTCCCGTCGGGCAGATATGTGAAGTAATCCGTATCGCTAAAGGTTTGTTGCCTTTGAAAGGTGATCACGTTGTAAATGTCCGCCAGAAGTCGGAAGCTATACCATCTGCTTTTGATTTGGGAGGACCCCAGCTCAGTCATCCGTTTAGTAGCTGCGTGGCTCGGGTAGAATTGTGTGAGGAGATTTTTTTCGAGTTCTATTTTGTTCTTTGGGTTCGGTGGGAAGGAGACACTGTGTGTAGGCGGGCACTAGGTGTGATATGGGAGCCTATCTGGGAGCAAGCAGCGCCGGAGGACATTGATATTAAACTAGGCTAAACTTTATTCCTACTTTCCTAACCCAGTCATGGAAATTCTTTCGCACGTCTCTGTACAAGGAAGATTTAAGTTTGCAAAGTACTTTGTTCAAATTATTATTCTACTTTTATTCTACCTCATACTAGTCCAATCCTATATATTTTAATTATACTTGATTGTAAACTGTCGATGGTTCATCAAAGAGCTCTTAGTTGGATTCCCTCGCTGAAAACTTTTTTATTACAAAAGCTTTAAAGTAGGTTAAAAAGCCTTTAGCACACTAGCGACTTTTAATGCTTAAAATATTTACACTAAGATCACGTTAAAATTCAGTAAAAGAACTACTACTAATCCTTTAAAAGTTTTAAAAAGTCTCTAGGTCAATAGTAAATACTAATCCCCCTTTTTAGCTACTTTTAGGACTGCTGGTATAAGGGTATTATATGACATTCTTTGTCGCAAAAAGGACACAAACCCATTTGTACCTATGCTACAGCTATATATAGGTAACTTCTTTGTTGTAGTTCATGACAGCTACATTGGCTTCCGAGATCGTGGATCTACGCAACCCAAACACCTCTCGGCATGCCCTTCTTATCCACCTGGAATCTCTTAAGAGCATCATTGTAAATACTCTCGATAAACCGCTTGGGATTTGCTGGTGGTAGCTTGTTTGCAGATTTAGAATTGGCAAACGTGAATTGTGTGTTTTGCCCTAGGAAGTATGCCAGAGCGTAGAATGTGTAAGACTCTGGGTTCTGAATAGCTTTTGCGGTCTTAAACCTCACGATGGAGTTCAAATTGTCTGTTAAATAGTTATGAGCTATCTTTACGAACATACTGCGTTTGGATTTTGGCTACTCACAGCTATGGTCTGGTGTGCCTGCTGTCCCAAGAACAAGATGAAACATCTCATGGAACAGGTTCAAGGAGTGAACCTGAAGGGTTGAAACAGAGACTCTTTGATTGGTAACTGTGGGAATATTGGCCAAAGTCTCTGCTTGAGTGCTTGAAAAGTTGTCAACGCAGAGTGTGATAGTACTGGGAGCGGTTTGATCTTGTGTAGCTGCCAGGTTATCTTTATCGGAGCAATAGTCGCCAGTATCTGCTTTCAAATACTGTCGAAGGTCGTCAGACCAAAAGGGGACTTGACGCGAGAGTTATTGATTGACATATCCAGTATCTGGCGCAGGACCACATACCTAAGCCTGTTGTATCTTTTACAAAAACATCTTGGACTTTCTTTCCATCTGTACGTGGGAGCCCAGTAGCGGGATCGAATGCTACATCGTCCCATTTCTGCTCTTCATCAATTGAATTAGCAAACTGAGCCACGAGATAGATTGATTTCTCTCATTCACTCACCTTGGAGCCAGCCAGAATCGCAAAAGAGCCTTGGTTTTCCCCCAGGAGGCAGGCTTCTTTGATTGAGTACATCATTTACTTGACTAATGGGACCTACAGAGTAAAATAATTAGCAATCTTGGCTCCATCTTTTAAAATACAAAAATTACCTCCTGCCTGTGTCGCATCATCCTGTGGTCCAATGCTGAAGAACGTCTTTAGGTATTTCCTGCTATCTTGGTCTGTAGCTGCAGCACCCGCAGCTGCTGAGCTTCCAAGGGTGATAGCATCCGCAAACCATGCGTCAACATTTTTGCCATCACATCCTCCATTCGTGGTGCCTTGCTTTATATCAAAGACATCACCGACAGACACTGCGTAGATCGCTGGTGTGAGTGCACCGAGAAGGATGACAACCTGAGTGACACGTGACATAAAGAATGTAAGGGACAGCATGATTGAGAAAAGTGCTTAGGGATCAGCTGTAGAGTAATATCCTCGGAGTTTCGAACAGCAAAAATGAGTGTGGAATCAACAGTTAATGACTCATGGATGCAAGGCTGTAAAGTAAAATCGAACGGATGTCTCTAGCATATGTAGAAAACAAAACCAGAGTGTACTCCTGTCTCTACTTATGGGATATTGCACATACAACGTCGCGCAAAGGGATACGAGGCAGATATCACAGGAAGCGTTCTCTATGGTATAATTGATTCTGCAACTCTCAATCTACACACAGCAGTGATGAGATGGCGTCAGACTGAAAAGGAAAGCAATGTTTCAAATTAAAATAGAGTCGGCGCAATCTCACTTTATGACCATCCAGCTGTGAAGGCTACCTGAATAAGCAGATTAATAAGAAAGCCACCGGATGATGAAACGCGCGGGGATACTGGCAATCCACCATGCTATGCTCCATTGCCGGTCGATGGATCAGCCGGCCCCCATTTGTAGTGTAGGTAGGGTGCTATCTGCAAAAGGCTATGCCGAACCCGAAACTTCGGCCACATTGCTCCGCCTCCTTGGGATCCTGCGCAGGATCTTAATTGACAGGCAGCATGAAATTGGCTATTAATTCCGCACGACGAACAAATCTAACTTCCTCGTAGGTTACAGCTGAGTGCTTGTGGCGGCTTAGTAGTTGTCGGAACTACAGTCACTGTCGTTCAGCTATTCATGCAGAATGCCTGGCCATTCGTTTCAGCTGTATATTTCAATAAGGAGTTTATTTAGAGCAGCTGCCTTCGAGTCGGCCTAAAAATGCCTAAGATATAGTCTGGCACCATCAACCATAATCGGGTCCTCAAAGCTAGTATTTTTGGATACAAGGTGTATTTATGTATATGAAGAATTGAATTCAAAGCCGAAGCTCACTATCTATAAGTTGCAATCAGAAAGTCGTTCTTTTCATAATTTAGCCTCGGTTAATCCTCGATCTTTTACTTAACTCAATACGCGAAGAGAAATTGAACCAAGATGTCTAACACATCAAGAAAAATACTCTCTCTTTTATTCATTTTCGGCATTATCACGGTCGTGCTTGGAGCTCGGGTTTACCATCAAGAGCTTCCAAATATTCCCGTGAAAAATGATAAAGCACGGTTGGTTCAGAGATC
This sequence comes from Xylaria arbuscula, assembly GCA_022385695.1. Taxonomy (NCBI): domain Eukaryota; kingdom Fungi; phylum Ascomycota; class Sordariomycetes; order Xylariales; family Xylariaceae; genus Xylaria; species Xylaria arbuscula. Next base: position 1,809,596 of record MU279343.1, read on the forward strand.
GATAAATACAACGACCTCAGAATCACCCTCTCCATCCTTTACACCACCCTCATCCTTTACACCAATTTCATCCTCTACGCTGATCACATCTGGGGCCGTGTCCTCTACGACTGAGTCATCTACGGTCCAGTCATCTACAGCCGTGACATCTTCATCTTTATCTTCATCTTCAGTCTCTTTTACATCTCAAACCTCTGATATACCCTCTTCTACACCGACGACATCATCAACCACATTGGTCGGATTACCGCCGTTAACTACGTTTCCGCCACTCACGAGCGTTTCAACATCAACGGTGTCAGTCACCACTGCTACTCACACCAACATCGACGGTACCGACGTACCAGTACTGTTTGGTTGTTTCTTCTGCCCCTCTGGAGATTCAGGATTATTGCTGTTTGGTGTACCTGATGTTCCGGGTGTCTACCCACCTCCCCCGAATCCGCCTTTTCCGGACTTCCCACCGTAAGCACGTTCATTTCTACCATTTTAATGTCAAGACTTTAACAATTCTTCCAGAGTAACAATTGGAAGTGACGGGAATCCAACTGTAGCCCTTGATGATTCTACAACAACAGATGACACATCATCCACCACACCAACCACGTCGAGTAATTCATCGACTTCAGTAAGGGCCTATCGCTCGATGTCTACTCTTGCTGATTAAAACTGACGCATTGCAGACATCTTCTTCTACTGGCTCGTCGAGTACGCCGACCTCGACGATTGTAGAGGTGATTTGGGAGCACTGGTCTAGTACTGAGGAGAGCAGCAGTGATGATGATGCTGCGGCTGAATTTGCGCAGTCTCAGATTGACTCTGCCTTCGGCACTACTACTTCCGATTCATCAGCGCTGGATACAACAACGTCTGCAACTAGCACGACGTCTGAAGTGAGGTCCACGTCAGAAGTCTCTTCGACTTCGGTCCCTATAACTACCAGTAGTGAGACACCCATTTCTTCGTCGTCTGAAGTGCCGCCGACGACTACTGTACCACCTACAACATCTGTAGCAGGAGGGGATCCCGGATGCTTAACGGTGACTGAATCTGATGGCGAGACTTTTACGGCGTGCTCATGAGGGCGGTGTCGATTTGCATTTCTGTTGGGGGTGGGAGGGCAGTAAAGCCGGTTTCAAACGTAAAGATGGCACGGCTCTCGAAGTGGTGCGCATTTCAAGGATATTTCACATTACCCAGGCACCATGATCGAGAACTTCAATGAATTAGTCTCTTTCCATAGAAGAACACAGTGGCATTTTTTACATCTCCCCTCCGATATCCTCTCAATATACACTCATCGAACTATTCATACCCGCAAATGGGAATTGGGTGCCCCCTTCACTAGACTGAACTTCGGTATTTTCTTGAAGTCCACATGAGTTTTATCCCACCCCAATGCACCATAGGTCTCTAATTCCTTGTCAAAAGCCTCTATAGCTAGAAGCTGATTTGACTCGCCGTCTTTAGGCGGCCGTGTCTCCATTATTTTGAATTTTTCTTCGGCTTCGTGATCCCTCCAATAATGACACCATAAGCAGGCAACTGTGTCTTGGTTTTCCCAAGTCAGTAGACCTTCCACCCAACCGCAAGTAGGTACACCTCTATACGGAGACAGATGAGCAGTTCTGCCATCGATGCCGACACCCATCGTTGAAACGAGGCCCGTGAGACTTTTCACCGCTTCACGCTTTTCCAGCGGCAGGGAAGCGGGGAAATATACGGTGCGAAGCTCTGTGTTTGGCCCGAAGCGCCACCAGAAAGCTATCTTGTCGAAATCGACGATCCGCGTAGACGGCTCTGCAGATGAAAGCTCTTCCTTGAGATTGGTGAGCAGTTCGTGATGCTGGGCCGAAGCTTGGAAATCTTCGTAGGCTTGACGTGATTCCCATACGATTACAATTATGTGTTCATCATTAGATTCAGCTACAGAGCCATAGTAGGCATCATGTATCTGGTTATTGCTGAATGCTCCCAGAGGCTGGAAAATAGATAATTCGAGAGATCTTGAGCTCGGGAGCTTGAACCTAGTCCACGTTGAGATCCGACCACTGCTCATGATGATTTACATCAAAATTTTTGTATGTATCGATATTCAATCAAATGGTAGCCTGACAGCCTTGAAATAACGTGAGATGTAGATGATGATAGGCAACCTTTATATTAAGTATTAATTGATGCGGCGTCAGCCAAGTACCTACCCCGCTATCATATCGCACATTGCATATAAGGAAAGCGTTCATACAATCATGACATGGATTAATATTTCTATGCATTAATGCATTGTTTGAGTCATCGTGAAGCTTGAGGCGATGACCTGGTGTACTGTGAAGTCTTCCCCAGTGAGAGAGATTGCATATGTGTCATATACAATTGAAGCAACGGAATATGCGGCACGAAGATTTCATTGTCTCAAATAGGCCAATGAACTCCACATTGCAATATAGCACTATGAACATATCATCCTGCTGACATCTTCTGTCATTTGAGGTCATGCTGTAACATAATCTATGCATCTTATCTACATGTTTGTGGTCATTACATATAAATATTCATTGGATTCGCCTAGCAAGGATTTACTGTAGCAGGCTAGTAGAAAATGCATTTAAGCAGAGACAAGGCCAAATTAAATAGCTGACGTATTAATATTTATAATACCAGTGAAGCACAAGTTTATATTATCTTCCTGGCTTACCCGTAGGCTAACAGGGTATTAAAGTTAGGAACAATTTGAGGGAATCACAGTTTAGCTCAAATGTACTAGCAGAGCTGCTGTTAGTTTTAAGAGTGATTTAGACTAGTAAAATGACGGACATATTTGTTTTATGTATCGCACGCTTTAAGCACCTGCAAAATGTCTTATAAATAAACGTTGCAAAACACCAGGTTTAAACTAAATAAAATGCTTAACGCAATTTAAACTAATGGGATTTGCTTTTTGCTTAAGTTAGTATTTAAAGCCGTCATTATTAAAGTGATCTTTATTAGCAAATACTATTTAATTAGTGTGGTTTTTTACTACAGTTTAATAACAGCTAAAGTTTTACATTATAACCACAAACCAGTGCGAGAGTAATAATCAACATAATGCAAAAAAAAACCCGTTTGCATACAATCACGTCACCCTTAATGATAACACTATTTTCAGGGTATTAGTTCTAGAGCAAATAGAGCCTCGAAGCAGTCACATAGCAGGTAGGTATAAGGGGTTAATAGCCATAGGGTAGGTGAAGGTTGGTCAATTGGCCCTTGGCCTTTCAATATCTAAGGGGGGAAACCCCCCTTATATATACCTAAGGCCACTATCTCCACTATAGGCGACTAATGTACCTGACAACTATTATATATTGGAAGTTATCCCTTTTAAAACGATACTCAAAAAGCTTGGCAATAAAAGGAAGCGATGCTTGCAACCGATAATAGCCCTGAGCATTAAGAACCTTCCGTGAAAGAGGCCGTGACACTGGGAGACTGCTGTCACAACCCACTTTCCTAACTCTTTGCTTTTCAGTTTTGTCGCCAAATCCGAATAGGAAATTGATTAAGGATGTACCTTCCAAATAGATTAAAAGAGTAATGTAAAATGCGAAGGGCTCACAGGCTCAAATATTGATATCTAGACCTATAATTCGAGTTCTATATATATATATCTCTCTCTCTTGATATAGACACTGCGCCTTTCATACTGTTTCAACCCAGGGACAGTCCGTCTATAATTCGCTGTCTAGTAGACGTTGAGCTCTAAATCGCTTGACAATGGAAACCAGAAAAGGAAGGTAAGAATTCAGGGATAATCTTCGCCCTCGGTGTGGGACGAAATGATGACTTTCGCCAGCTTTTCATTAATGTCCGGGTCTACAGGCATATGATGACCACCTTTGAAACGAATAAGCGACCGTGTTGGCTTGTCGTAATGGTCCATCAGAGCCTCGCTCTCAGCACGCCATGGGTCATCGTCGCCAATGACATGTATACTCCGCGTGACGATCGTGGGCGTAATAAGCTCGGGCCACTCCTCCGTGCCGACCTTGAGCCGGAAGGGCACGGTGCCTCCACATAATACAGCAAAGTCGAGCTGCTGTCCCCGCTGCTCTAGCCAGCGGATGAGGTGTGTCGCGGCCTTGGCGCCCTGCGAAAATCCCATGATGCCGACGAAGGGCCCTTGACGATTGAAAACCTCGACGAGCCGCCCGAGATCTGACCACGGTCTCTCCTCTTGGCCGACTGTATCTGTGAGCCACCGTTTATACGGTTCCATCCCCTCAAAGAAGGGGAGAACTCCGGGGCCCGGCCCTGTATCGATGAACCCATCAACAAAGACAAGCTCGAAGTGAGACTTCAGAATGCGGCTGAGCCTGATTGCTTGGATTTGGAAGATCTGGGCGCTCGTGCCGCTGCCATGCAGGCAGAGAATTTTGGACGGCATGGCAGGAAGGTGGAAGTCTGCGCGCGTTGTGAATATAATTTTATGAATATGCACATGTGCGTTGTTGCCAGTTCTCACCCACTTTGGCCGAGCGACGTGGGGAGCTGGCAGTCGGGTTCAAATCGGCATCAAGGAAGCTGACGTAAGAAAGAACAGTAAGAAGGATGGAGGGCGCGCCCCAATATGGTTAAAGCCTTTTCTAACCAGAGTAATCTCCGAATTTTAGCTCTTTTTTACATATTCCCTTTTAGAGATACTTATTTTCTAATTGAAGTAATGCGATAACTGTACAGAGCGGTTGTTTCTTGCATCGCTACCTAGATAGAGTTTGAATTTCTTTACAATCAAGCGAAGTTTTACTGATTTATTTCTCAAACAATCTTTTCATAAAAATTGTAAACGCCGTAAGAACAGTGACAAAAAAAAGAACAGGTAAACCCTACGAAAGCAGAATTTCCATTTATCGAGTTGCTGTGCCCCTTGTTGAAATATATCATCACCCCCTTGGGCGAAGGGTTACACCGACAACTTTTCAGTAGCAACTACGAAGGCTATTAAGGGCAACCCAAACTTAAAGCGCCTTCTAAATTAGTATTATGGGATGACAGGTAAATGCTAATTAATATGGTGGGCGGCGAATAATCAACGATAACATCTTGCTCTTATATGTAAAAGTTCGCTTGGACTTGTTTTGACACCCTGGATGGTCCGTCGCCGGGCGCGCCAAGAAAAACAGAGCCTTAATCTAGAGGTCCCATTGAAAGGAAGGTCTGGGTATCTTGGGCACTGATACTGTGTAGGAGCCACGGTATATTGGATGTCTATGCATCAAAAGTGATAACTGTTTCGGTGACCAGAATAGCATAACCTTTGCAATCGACAGACTAGAGGCCGGGGGTAGCAAACTGGGAAAGCGTATGATGGGACAAGACTGTAAAAAGATAATGAGACATGGTACCAACATGAATTGCGGTGTCACATCGCTTCTGAATCTATGGCTCAACATGGCTTCATTGACATTCATAACATGCATTTAAGTAAAGTGACTATTGGGTTTATTGGCTGATTTGCACACTGCAGGAGCGGCTATTGAGTTGAGACATATATAAGAGGACTTTCGCTAGGTAGCCTATCTAGATGGCACTGCATTTCCTCATGGGTGGTGACTACAGGTACTCGATGATACAGCATCATCTCCACGCGCTACTACCGATTCAAATGTATGTATTTTGAAGTCCAGAACACCCTTTCGTGTCAAGTATATTGCTTTACCCCGAGATTGCATTATTGTATGCTAGACATACAGATGTAATAATACATATGAGACAGAAACGCTGTTATGGAATGAAAATCTGCTGTAAGACGGGTGCCGACGTCATTTTTTCTGCTTCCGGCAGGTGTTGCTCTCGCGTCAGAGCAGTATACAAATTTAGTTGTAAGACTTTTCAAAGCACACATTTCATCACAAGGTTTTTAATCGCCAGCCAGCATTCCTCGTCACAAACGAACGGCAGCACATTCACCATGAAAAACAGAGCGACGTTCAAGAGAGACAGGAAAAACATGCTACAAGCCACCTTCACCTGCCTGTGGAACCGCTTTCCTTCACGGTCGATCCACTGTCACATACTCCAGATACTGATTGATCATGGAGTCGGGAGCTAACAATTTCACGTTCTGTACCAAATATCGGTGCCTATGGTATAGAGCTAGTGAGCATGCTGAACCGCCCTAGCGGTGAAGACAATCTGTTTCCTGCAGTCTCAGAGGGAGGTGAATACAACAAGGACATTGATGATTCTTTCGAGGTGATTCCCACGGATGGAATCCCAGGCTCACCTTTGGCGGAAGGGGAGGCAAGTGTGCCCTGGGCACATTTGGATTCCTACAGGTCATGATGAAGAGATCGCCATCTAATAAACAATATACTTCTAATGACGAGGTAATTACCTAGGAAGTTGCTAGCTCAAGACCATAGATCCAATTTGTCGTTAAATGATGAATGAAGAGCACGAACTCTAAGCATCAAGATGGATTACCATCAGATAGTAGCAGCCCTCAAGCACAGTTTTCAGTCCAGACTAGAGATATTTTAAAAGCTTAATAACTGGAATCTCAAACGCCATGATGGAACTAGCCTACCACCAGTGCATTGTAGAGTTATTTATGGATATCTGTTCACGTATCTTAAGTGCAGCGCGCCACAACCTCATGTTGTCCAAATCGAATCATAAGCTGCACTAATATTGCCCGAGAAATTGTTATAGCGCACTGATAAAATGCTCAACGAGTCATAACGATAGTGTTATTAACCTACCTACTATATAAGCTTAATTGTGGTGTGGCGCAGTTCGTAAATGCGTTGAGTTTAAACAAGGTAGGAGGTTGATATATATAGGCTTCCCCGGCGGAATATTTCAACTCCGCTCCGTCTGTTTTATACGGGATTTGAAAATACACAGGACGAAACGGGAAGCTGTGTTAAAGAAGGCAATTTTAGCGCCGAAATGGCAGGGTACCTCATATTAATGCATAGGGTATTAGACGCATAGCGTGAGTTACACGCGCAGATCAAAGCGGCCAGGGAAGCTGTGAGCGAATTAGGTTCAGTTAAAGAACACAATAACATGAAATTCTACATTTAATTTATAGTTTCCTTGGGGCAATACCGGGTTATTTAAGAGGAGTTGCTTGACTGTCGTATTGAAATAAATATTAGATAATTTTAAATACTGCAGGCTGCAAATATATATAGTGCTTTGCCATCTGTATTTGGTCTCTAATTATACGTTAAATAAATGTACTTTTTTTCTGTCCTGATATTTACACTATTAACTGTTATGTATCCGGCTTTTACTATGTTCCTCTATATGGCTCTAAAGCATCATATAGCTTACCAAAAACATCACCATGCCACCTGCGGATTTCATTCCACTCACCAACTGCTACACTTAGCATCATCAACCAGCCATCAATGATAATGTCAGAATAATCAGGCTTCTTGCCCCCTATGAAGGGACCATTGCAAAACCTGAAGTACTTGGCAACCTCTCTCAGCGAAACCCGATAGTTCTCAAAGACCTTCCTCCTCTCCTCCCCCGAACACAGTGAGCTGATACCATGACTTCACGCCGGCCCGCCTGCAGTAATCGGCCTTGGTCTTCTTCTCCGTCTCCGAGTTGAACGGGAAGCCCTCGGAGAACAGGATCCCACCGGTGGGGATATGAAGTCAATATGAGCGTTAAAGGCGGCGTATATACCGACTCAATACCGAAACAACGAGGGGCTATCGGGATACCTTTTATCCAAGTATATAGCGATATCAAACGAATCGCCTACTAGGGCACCCGTAGATGTGTCTTTGATGACGGGGAGCGTGTGTGTCAGGTGCATTAGTCACCATAGTGGAGATAGTGGCCTTGCGTATATATAAGGGGGGTTTCCCCCCCTTAGATATTGGAAGGCCAGGGGCCAATTGACCAACCTTCACCTACCCTATGGCTATTAACCCCTTATACCTACCTGCCATGTGACTGCTTCAAGGCTTCTATTCACTCTGGAACTACCACTCCTGACAGTGTGGTATGGCTCCCCATTGGCGAAAAACTGCGATGGATCTATTCTGAGACGTTTGCAGGTTGATGTTACTTCGGACACATCGGCCCATTTTGTGACGAAGTTCGCGCGCTTGAAGTTCAGCGCGAACCGGGGTTTCGGTGAATGGGCGGACAGGAGGCCCTGAGGAAATGTCATAGAATATGATCTGGTCCGACGATGACGTGTCAGAGGCCATTATTATAACTCCACGAGATACACCAAATATAGCTGTGGTGTGGGTGAATTGTCAAAGGAGGTACCCGAGGGGTTGAGGCTCAGGAGTTTCAAACGCTAGTGTTGTCAGAAGAGTTCAAGATGTTGTCATAAGTCTTCACACTCTAGGGGAAATGACGTGCTCCCGGTATCTATACTTGATTACCTTGAAATGTATTCAAAGCCAATAACTCAACTCCTGGACGACTAGCTCAAAGCGTAGTGTGCAACTATAATGTACTAGGGTGGTAAAGAAGTGTCGTATTAGGAACTAATCGTCTTAATCATGGTGTTGTAGTATTGGGGTCTGAAAAGTAGTTGTAATTGGCACGATCTAGCTAAATTATGGAGGTATGCTAGTTATCAGCTAAATAAGATTCTTGGTGCGCCACAGCGCCACAGGTGTATGGGTTTGCTCAACATTGACCCCATATTTTAACCTAGAGCAGCCATTAGACACGCTCAATCCAGTAACGCCGCGAGTCGCGATACCAATTCCATCACAAGTGATCTGTCATATCGTACCAACCGCACCCCTCCATCTACGCGCCACCTTCACGCTTTGCATACTCCTCTTCGATGCGCTCTTCATACTGCTTCTCGGCATCCGTGACGTCCGTAATGCGATTCGTGGACCCCGCACCGGCACCTCCCTCTACGCGACGAGTGCCCGCTTGTCCAGAGGACTCGTAGACAGGGGTCTGTCCGGGTAGTTTATGCATGCGCTCGGTTGTGGTTCCGGTGTTGTCTGTGTAGCTGCGTTCTGCGTAGGCTGTATTCTGCGGGGGGCCGCCAGTTGACGATGATGAGGAGCTGTAGAAGCTGTAGGAGAAGGACTGCGAGTTGGAAGACATCTTGTAGATTTTCTTTTTGTCCTCTTTTTCTTTCCTTTTTTTTCTCGCGTTTTGGATGCAAAAAATTCTGTTCCCTAGGGTGCTTAGATACTTGTTTGTGAACGCGTGTGGTAGTTGTAGTGTAAGTTTGAAGATAACGTTAAGCCTTGCCGTCGTTGATGGCTGCGTACCTCTATATATATCAGTGACGGTTTGCCTCTGACGTCACTGCGGGATGTCGACGTTTCTTGTGGCTGTGACCAATGACGCAAATGTATATGTACATACATCACAGACCTGACATGTGCTCATAGGTTCCGAATAAGGGATACTTGAATACCTACATATTGCCGTCTTTAAGTTACGGCAGTCACATGCAACTTGCAATCCCTCAATTACAAAGCGTCACCCAAAAATCCCTTGCTAGATGATTCAGTAAGTTAGTCCTTACCTAGGTAGATACCCGCAGGCTGTCGTGTGGCTGGTACTATCCTAGGGGTATCGCCCATGCACTGCCACATGCGCCCCTATTCAGTGCCAAGCTTTCCTTCACAACACTTTGAGTAAGGGCAATACAGAGAATATCGCGAAATAACTGGAAAATACACTCAATAAATGGAAATGATATTGATTTGACCTAACAGATCTAATTACTTGTACAGTAGTTGCAGAGGCATCAAACACATATCGAGACAAGCTAGAGTACTGTGTACGTGCTGTGGGATGGAGATGGCACGAGAGGTCTGGTTTATTTACGATGAATCCCAAGAGGAATTATAATTATAACTGCCCACTTACAGTACGTATACCTCTCTCTTTTCCGACATGCGCCGAGGTAAGTTTGAATCGGAGCGTCTAAAAAGGGAATGGAGCAAGATGTTGTCATGGAGCTAATATATCACAGCACCGTTGCCTTTACTTGATCAACGTAACATAGTGCAGTGTAACCGATTATTAAAAGAAATGCTATCCTGGTAACTACTTAAATTAACCCCCCTGTGAGTTATCTCTATTAGCCTTTTCGAAGGTATCGCAATAAAATGTACATTTACCCTGTAAAAAACACTTAACTAATTAGGTGTTATAAGCATTATATATTTTTCTCCTGCCTACTAAACAATTGTTGTTGGGTTAACTAGCTAATTAATAAGGTTAAAACCGTGTTGCCTTTAGCTGTTCTGAAGACTACCGTCCCCATATACTCAGTAAGAATATACTGGCACTAGCCCTTGAACGTTACCTTTTGCGATCCTTCTGAGGCCATGGGTAATTATGCTAACTACTTAGCGGGTTACTAAGGGTTCTATATTGGATTTCGGATCTCCAGTGTAGTTCAAGGGTATCCTCTCGCAGACCTGAGAGAGTAACTCCGTAATATTGTAATCGGTGCTTAAGCTAGTTATGCTATGCTAATAATGACATTGAGTTGTATTCATCGCTCTTAAAGTTTTTTGCTCCCTCGTGACATTACCAATCAGTCGGCTTTATAGCAAGTATAGACATTCATTCCTCTCAGTATCCTTCGAAGATCGTCTCCATTTTGTAACTGCATAAATCAATCCCTTGCCGTTCTAATTTTTCTTTCTTTCTGCATATTTTGTCTCCGAGCCTCGCGAAAACCATGGGTGGTGTGCCCTCAGTCCCGCGCGATTCCTCGCGCAAAGTACAGGTTATATGTGCCGGATACGCGCGTATAGGCACCTCGACGATGGCGTTAGCTATCGAACAGTTGCTCAATGGGCCCTTTCTGCATGGTGGCACGCAGGTCTTGAATCGCGAGGATGGTAAGGAGTTTCTTCAGTCTTGCTCCCGCTCCCGCACTCTTCGCCTCTCTATCTCACTGTCACTCTCTACCGGAAGAGAATTCTCATTATCCTTTCAGTGTACTCAGTGGTTAAACTAACACAACCATTGTATTGTTCTAGCCTACTGCAAGAAATGGGTCCAAGTCTACGCGGCCAAGCAGAACGGTGACAAGGCGCAGACACTAAAGCTTCTGCACGAGGTGACGGCGGGTTTCGTCGGCGTCGCCGACATGCCACCCTTAGATTTCATCCCCAAGCTCACAGAGCTCTACCCAAAGGCGAAGGTCGTCCTCGTCGAGCGGGACCCGGACCGCTGGCTCGAGAGTCTCATGGTCGCCTCGCGCGCCTCTAACAAGCCGTGGTTTCCCTATCTCGTCTGGGTCGTGCCCGGGTGGAGATGGTTCCCTTCGCTTGTGAAGCATTATGGTGAGAGCGCTAAGAGGCTGATGCAGCTAGAGCCAAAGGGCGAGGTTAAGCGGGGGACGACACCGAGGCCGCCATCCAGATCTCCGACTACGTTACCTGGCGGCTGGCATAGATATGGGGCATGGCGCTGGGCATGGCGGTTGTTCTCGGGTTCGGTACTTGAAGGGCTTAGAAGACATGTTGAGCTAACTTAGCTGTATGGTCTTGGGACGAAGCCAGGTTGATGATCGCTGCATATACTTACACCATTAGTGTTTTGTGTTTATATCATTTGCTTTGACATGTATATAGTTGGCTCTTATCAACGAACGGTTTTCTACAGCGTGTTCTTATTGGTATTCGTTCTGACAATGACGCGCCTTCAGATACTTTGAAACCTAGGGGAACTAAGTTGCTGAGTACTTAGGTGAAGAGCCCCTTCTCAGAGTTCCTGGCACTAAGTGCTTGGGTCCACTAGGTAAGTCGGGATACTCAGAGTGATAACTCGGTAAATCAGGATGGCCAAAACAAATGGTGGGTGAAGATTACATTAAAGTGTATTGCTTGTAGTAAAGTGAGCATCGCTTCTTATCATGCTTCTAAGCCTAAACCTTCTAATGCTACATTGAAGTCGACATAAAACCTCGTACACATGAGTATAGTTGTACAGATACTATTAACCGCCTCTGGCGGTATATTACCGACCAGCAAACTCGTAAATAGCATCGTACACAGTCGCCAACCATCCCTGTGTAGGTCCCGCCCGCGCAACGACACCCAATCCACCAGCCGCCCACACAACAGTAAGAGAGGCGGCAGTAACATTGATGGCCCACCAGGCGCGTCTCCGCCGGCGTCGCGTGGGCTTGTCAAATGTGATCTTCTTCCAGTTCGCGGGCGGCGCGAGGTCCAGCCACCGCGCCATACCCCAGACCATATGACCGGCGCCGACGGACAAGAGGAGAGCGTACGCGATATAAGCGGACGGCGCATGCCGCGCGAAGCCGTGGGCGACGTAAGCGAGGCCGATATTACTGCTGTCACCGTCGACGACGAGAGGGAGGACGCGGTTCATGACAATGTGCGAACCGAGGAGGACGGTGAAGGCGTAGCCCGAGACGGCAATTCTGCTGAAGATGGGCCATATCCTGGAGGCGGAGCTATGCGAAGAGGTGGACGACGACGAGGATAGGGAGGTCTTGGACTGTGTCAGGCTCCAGAACCCGGTGCTCGCGTCACCATAATACCGCCGCTTGTTCTGGTTCCGCCGTAGGAGACGGATGGTCACGCCGGAGACGACGTGGGCGAGCACGGGCAGCCCGACGAGGAGTGGCTCCGTGAGACGGGTTTGGTAGAGCTCGCGGGTCATGAGGAGGAAGGGCTCGGAGTAGGGCACGGAGCGGTAGACGAGCGGTATCAGAGAGGTGTTGGCGAAGTGCAGCCCAGCGAAGAAGGTGAATGTGTAGCTCGAGTAGCGTTGAATACGGGTTACTGTTCATTCGTTGTGGTTAGCATGAGGTACAGAGTCGGAGACGACGATGACGTAGGGCCACGAACAGTAGAATATCGGCCCACGACCAGTGCTGCCGAGTCCGGGCGACGACGTTGTTGCTCGAGACGGCGGTATTTTGTCTGATAGGGACGTCTTGAATGAGTCTTGAAGCGGTAACTCTTCGTCGGGCGAGTCTATGGGCGAGGGATCGAGCTGGACCAAGGAGACCAGAGTCTCTTGGGAATCCTTGTGATCCAACCGAGTTGGGTCGGGCGCCATGATGGCAACGATGTCGAATCACGTCAGGTCGATGGCACCGACTCGAAGTTTATATGCTATGGTAATAAAGGGTATCGCTATTATATATATATATGTGCAAAGGGATTACAGGCGTATGTAAATCTACACCGTATAGATCTTTAGTAGGTAAGTAGGTAGTTTGTGGAGAGGATCACGTCTGGAAAAATTAATTGTTTGAATTGCTTAGGCAGGTGGTGAGCTAATCCAGGTACTTAAGCCTAAGCCCCGTTGTAGCGTTGGATGGCCGATGCAGGCAATTCTCGTATATTCTTGTAATGTGTTATAATTTCGATGAAGGACTAACACTGTGACTACTGTGTACAAAAGGCTATTTATAGTGGGGTTTAACCTGTGGGTTATGTGACAAGGTGCTTTTGCGAAAATATGTGGCGATGCTTTTATTGCTATTTATTATATATAGTGGATAATTTATATTTGTTTTAAATTTGTTTTTTTATTTTATTTAGCTGGCTTTTGCATTTTATAGTTTGTAAATAATTTTGCAGCTTTTTTTTTAAAGTTTTTTAATGTAATATTTTAAACTAAGTTTAACGTATTTTAAAAAATACTTTTTTTTTAATGATTTTTATTTACTAGTTTTTTAGCATAAGCTTTAATATATACTTTTTTAAAATATAAAAAATGTCATTTAAAAACGTTTATAAAAAGTGCAAGCTTTAAATAATTAATTAATATAACATTATATATTTAAAAATAAAATAAAAACTTAAATTTATATATAAATTATTTTATTTTTTTAATAATTTTAAAAAGTTTTATAAATTATTAACTTATTTTTTTGCTAAAATAATAGCTTATAAAATATTATATTTTTTATAAAAGCATAAAAAATTTTTTTATTTAATATTAAAAAATATAAATTAATAATATTAATTATAATAAGCTTTAGCTAAAAAAAAAAAATAGCTATAGTGTTATATATTTTTATTTAAAAAATAAAAATAAAAATAAAAAAAAGCAAAAAATAATTTTATTTAGCGTTTAATATATAATAACTAAGCAAATATTATTAAGCTTAAATTATAACTTAAAAAGCGCATTTTTTTATATATATAAATTATTTAAAATATAAAAATAAAATTATAAAATAAATTTAATAATTAAAATAAATTTTTTAGTTTAATTATTTATTAATAAATAATAAGCTATAATATATAAAAGTTTAGTTTTAAATTAAATTTATATTTATTATTATATATTTAAAATAAACTTAGGATTTTTATTGCTAAAAATAACCTTAAAAATGTTTTAATTAATAATTAAAAATTTGTTTAATAATACGTTAGCTTAATTAAATGCTATTTAATTATAGCAGCTAAAAATAATTTAAAATGCTTTAAAAAATTTACAAACTATAAATATAAAAACATTATAGCTTTAATAAAATTTAAATAAAGCTAAGGCAATATTTATTATAATTATATAAAAAAATAAAGTAGTTTTAAAATAAATTAAAATAATACATTATAAATAACTTTTAAAATATTTTTTTAATTTTTTTTGATTAATAATAAATTTAAAAAAAAAATTTAAAATTTGTTTTTTTTTATATAGTTTTTTTTTATATAATAGCTTAAAGATTTTTAAATAATAGGTTTAAAAAATATATAAGTAATTATAAATATTAAATATTTTTTATAATATATTGTTTTAAAAATAAAATAAAAAATTTACTTGGTTTTTAATTAAAGTTTATTGTTTTATATAATGATTTTAAAAATATATTTTTATTTTAAGTTTTTAAAGTAATTTTTTTATAGTTTAATTTTAAACTTTAATAAAAGTTAAATAAATAGGATTTTTTTAAATGAAATATTTTTTAAAAAACTATAAGCAAATAAAAAATATAAAGCTAAAAATATATTTGCAATAAAAATTATTTTTAAATTAAAATTATAAAAGTTAAGGCTTTTTATTATATGTTTATTTATAAAATAAGCTTAATGTTTTTTAATATTATTTAAAAAAATTTTTAAATTGTTTTTATAATTTTGCTTTTATTTTATTTTAAAAAAAATAAAATAAAGCATTTAAAATAATATGCAATTTATTTAGCTTAACGTGGTTTATAAACAAGCGATATATTTAAGCAAGCAACGCATTTTTTTTATAAACGCGTCGGTTTAACTTTGTCGCGTAATAATTCCTTAACAACACAATGTTAAATAAAACTAAAAAAGCTAAAATACTCTTTGCTATTTAAGCTATTAATTCCCGTTAAAAAATTAGCATTCGACGCGCTTATAAAATTTATCAACTTCTTAAAAGCACCGTACATTATAAAATAAACAGTCGCACTGCACGAGACGAAACCCGCGCTAATATGCATAAACTCGATCTAATTAAAAAAAATGTTTTTTTTAAGTATATACTTAATTTAAATAAGCAAAGATATTCCCTTGCCTACGCTACTATAAAAAATATGGCCGATTTTCTCTGCGATTTGTATAGCGCACCCCTGGTTGGCAAGCACTAAGCTTACAACTTTGTTAATTGTTATAAAAAGCTTTAAACGCAGTTTATACATTTTTACAATTATTAAAAGGCATTATGCAAAGATTTAAAGATTATTAACACGTGGTTTAAGTGTTATATGCGCGTAAAAACGCAATATAGCATTTATAATAATAATATTTAAAACTTTAATAAAACTAGGTTTATAATAGGCTAAATTTGCGCATATATAGTTATTACACGCGCTAATTAACATAGAAAACATAAAGC
This sequence comes from Xylaria arbuscula, assembly GCA_022385695.1. Classification (NCBI taxonomy): domain Eukaryota; kingdom Fungi; phylum Ascomycota; class Sordariomycetes; order Xylariales; family Xylariaceae; genus Xylaria; species Xylaria arbuscula. The sequence continues at coordinate 1,825,412 of MU279343.1, forward strand.
AATGCAACCTAGTAATAAAAAATAATTAATAGCAATTTATGCTATTAATTTGCATGGTTTATTTATTTCGCCGTATTTTATTTTTTAAAGCGTTTTTTATTTTTAACATTAATATAAAAACATTAACTTTTTAACCGATTAAATACTTAATACTAATTTTAATAAATAAACAAATAATAATATAAAATTAAAATAAGTAAAACATTTTAATAAGCATATTTAATCGTTATAAAAAGGCATATATTAATTATTAATGCTAAATTAGCATAAAAATTATATATTGGTTAAGTTTAAAAAGTATTACAAAAAACAAAACATTATAACCATTTCTTTGCCTTTTTACTTATTACATTTAATTTAACCAGTTAACATTAAGCTTTATAGTGTTTTAAAGCGGGCGTACGGTTGCTAAATTAATAAATTTATTAAGTCACACGTTAATTATATCATTAAGCCCAAGTTTTTTATCATATTTAAAAAAGCCTACCTTGCTACTTTTATAAAATCAAATATTTTAAAAGGTTTTCAAGGGTTAAAATTAATGCCTTATAATTTGCAAGCTGTGATTTTAAAGCTGGATATGCAATTATAATCACTAACGCTAATTTACAACACTATTAAGCTATTTAACCCTTAGGTTTTTTAAACGCTAAAAACCGCTAAAAAAGCAACTGTGCAATTAATTTTTATTAAAAATTAAATTTTTAATTATTAAAAAAGCTTTTTAAAGCTAATTTTAAATGCTATTAACTAGCTTATAAAATTAAATTAAATGTTAACGCATTAATTAACCTTTATAAATAATAAAAACTAAAAGCTTTGCAAAGCAAATAAAACATTAAGCAAGCGCTAAAAAAGCAAAAAAAAGCGCTTATAAAATAAATATAGTTTTATTATAAAAAATGCAACTAATTTAATTACTTAAAAAAATGCGCAAAACTTAGTACGGTTGCAAACGTTAAAAAATCATAATAGTAATAAATCGAGTTTGCCGCGCCAGCAACAATATAAACAATGCGGCAAAACTAGCCACAATGCTAAAACTTATAATAAAAAAATAAAAATAAATAATAAATTAAAATCCGATTAATTTTTAATTATAATTATTTTAGTTATAAAGTTATTAATAATTAAACTTAATAATATAAAAAAAATATATTATTTATTTAAATGTATTGTTTATTTATAAACCATGTTATATAAAATATTATAATTAAAATAATTAATATATTTTATAGCTTAAATAAACTTTAAATTTTTATTATTTAATATAAATAAATTAACAAGGTTTTTATAGTTAAATAATTTTATAATAGCTTTATAATTTATAAAAATATAAATTTTTATTTTAAAAATGTTAATTTAATAGTAAATTTTACAAAGTGCTTATATAAAATTTAAGATTTTTATTTTAATAAACTAATATTTTTTTTAGCTAATATTAAAATATGCGATTAAAGTTAAGGTTAAAGTTAAAGCAATGATTTAATAAAAGCAGCGTTAAATATAAAAAGCTAATAAGGTTAATACTTTTTAATGCTAATTAATCTTGTTTTTAAATTAAAAACTAGTTTTGCCGAGTATATAGCTTATTAAGGCTAAGTGTAAAATAACAGGGGATTAATAATGCGTTTTATAAACGAGGATCCGTGGAGTTTTTTCTCTGGTATTTTATTATATATATGTTTATTTTGCTTTTTTGCAAATATAAAACCAAGTATAAATATAAAGCAGCATGAAAAATAAATATAAAAGTATATAAGTTTAAATGTAATTATAAACATAAGTTAAAAAAAAAATAATTTATTAAAAAAATAAAGTTTTAAGTTTAAATTTATTTTTAAAAAAATAAACTAATTAAACGCGTTAAAATTAATATTAAGGTTAAAATTAAAAATATAAGTTTTAAATTATATATAAGCTTATTTTTATAATAATAATAACTTTAAAAAAATTATTAAAGTAAAAAGTTAAAAATAAGATTTTGGGTTAGGGTTAGGGTTAGGGTTAGGGTTAGGGTTAGGGTTAGGGTTAGGGTTAGGGTTAGGGTTAGGGTTAGGGTTAGGGTTAGGGTTAGGGT